>JADRCD010096900.1:1910-13558 GCA_019843815.1 Montemys delectorum | reverse complement strand
TGTGTCTTTCTCTGTATTTCTCTGTCTCTGTCTCTCCCTCTCCCTCCCCCTCCTTCTCCTTTCCTTCCTCTTTTCCTCTTCCCTCTCTTTGTCCCATTACTTCTCAGAAGATCTCATGACACTTCAAAGTTATTTAGGTTTTGCAGCAACTGAATTCAGAATAAAGCAAGACCAACTCTTCTGGTTTGACTGCCGTCCTGTCTGGAAAGCTCAGATTGGTCTGGCTTTTGTCTTGTGTGGGAAGTAGCTATCATCCCAGTCAAGGCTTCACTCACATATTTATACCTCAGACCAGTGCAGGTGAGAATTAGTCTCATCTTGTGCAAGTATTTTAGAGTGAGAAAACTCACAAAGAGCCATGATTCCCTGTAGGAAAGAATGCCCCAGAGATAAAATTATTCAAAACTCCTCGCTTGCCTCCTATTCATATGAAGCTTAACCTTTCAGCAAGCGAAGACTTACAAACATATCCTCTGTTCAAAGCTCTGGGATATGGCCTGTGTGTCATCTTTTTGATAAATATTCTAAAACTTGAAGATATAGATATAAAAAGAAATATCCAGAATGCAGAAAAATAAATTAATTCGCAAATCAAGATAAAAATTGCTTGGGAACTTGACATAACAGAAAAATAATGCCTATGTATATGACCATACCTCCTCTCATTCCCTGACCACTCCTAGTAGCTCTGGGTAGATGAACTCCTTGCAGTCTCTAGCATATAGTTATATTCCTTCATACATTTTTACCATGACTATGACAGCCAGCCGTGTCAGTCCTCTTGAGAAGCTCTGTAAGGACTCTTTCATAGTCATGGCTTTACAATATTTTAGGACCTTAGTATAATAGTCTCTTCACTTCATGCGACTGGCTTCGGTGACATTTTGCCCTTAGACAGTGGGTCCTGTTAGGAGTTGGAAAACTTGGGAAGAAAAGGAGAGGGCTAACCATACTAGACAGTGAAGAAGGGTTACCTTCAAATCAGATATCTTTATTAGCATGATGACTGATAGGATGATAATGCTGCTTTGCCAGTGGCCAGGATAGAAAACAAGACTGTAAAGGAAAAGCTGGCTGATACTTAGAAGCATCCAAGTTATATCTTTAGGAATTTAAAAAAGTGCCTTGGGGTCTGTTTACTCATCCTGGGCTGAATGAGTTCTAAGCTGGAGGAAAAAATGGAAAAACAAAATAAGGAAAATGAAAAAGAGAACTTTTCCTATCCTCCAAATCTGACTGTCAAAGACCAAAGGCCCAAGCTTTTTCACTAATTAGATTTGTGACCTTGAGAAGTCACTTAACCTACATAAATTTTTTGCTTCCTAACTAAGAAAATGGAGAATAACTTGTTTCTATTACATGGGTTGGTATAAAAATCTATTTGCATATCTCATACCATACCTAATACAGACTTGTATATATGTATAAAAAACATATATTTACTGTGTGTGTGTGTGTGTGTGTGCTATTTATATTGTGAGAGGGAAGAGAAGGAAGAAGAAGGAAATGAGAAAGAAGGGATGGAGAATAAGAAAACTAAAAGATTCTCTTCAGCAATGAAAATGAGTAGAGGTGTAGAGTCATTCATTCCTTTATTGTTCCCTTCTTCTACACTTGATCTTAGTCGATCTTTACACAAGACTGGGCTAAACAGCTGGCGACTAGATAATTTTCCTCACTGGTATTCTTTGTTTTAGTTTGTATGTGAACTTTTTTATATATATGTATCTCATACTATGAGAAAAGTGCATTTTTACCTTCCGATCTTATTTTCTGTAAGTAACATGCTGTTGGGTCAGAAGTCCCCTTCGCCTCCTTTATCATGCCACGTTTTCCTTCTACCTTAAATCGATTTAGAGTGCAAGCTGGTATTCAGTTCACCATTGGGCTCTCCCATGTGAAGGAGGCAAGAGGGAGTCAGGGTCTTTTGGGAAGACAAAAGCAGCTGAGCCTTCAGGCGTGGTTCTCCCCACAAGCTCCTTGAAGATCAACCCTGGGTCAGTTTCTAGGTACACAGTCATAGCAGAGTTTCTGTACTCGCCGTCTTTGCTCTCTTGCAAGGAAGTGATTCAGAGGATGCTAAGGCAGTCCTTCTTCACAGCCTTGATTCCTTCAGCTTATCGGCACCGAAATCAGTTTTGTACTTCCTGCCAATTTCTATGAGCAAAATTTCTCTATCATTCTCCAGAGATCTACAAGAGGCTCTCACAAACCACAAACAGGCAGTAGAATCAGAATTAACCCAGATAGTCCTCAGCAATATTTACAACATGCCCCCTCCCCCTGCTGGAAGGATGTTGAACATTGTAAGCATTAAGATCCAGTGGCTTCTTCAAAATCTCGCATGGGTTTGTGACAAAGGGAGGCAAAGAATCAGCTTCCTCTATCATCTGATTAATATCTATATAATTTTAAAATCTACTGAATGCCTTCCAATATATCATTTTGTCACTATATTTTACTATATTAAATATATTATAATCAGTTATCTGCATTTCAAAGAACAGAAAAACTCATTTGAGCTTAGAAAAGAATAAGTAACCCCTTTTAGGAAACAACAAAACAAGTATTCAGGTAGTGGTTTTTTGTTTTTTTTTTTGAATTTTTATTTATTTGTTTCATAATTTGTGCCATGAAGAAACAGTCTCCTCTCCTATATCAAGTTTTAATTGAGCCACAAAGAAAAAAATTATGAAAATTGTGTCATGAAAAGTTGAATGGAACAAAATTTCATGGCTTTAAAGATATAATAGATAAATATTGTATTTGATTTTTGCAGAACTAGCTAGCTGTACCTTTTAGGAGTAAGCATATCTCAAAAACAAAAATATAAACACTTGTTATTGGACTCAGTGGAAGAAAATTTAACATGAATTTTTATTAAGGCAACCAGCATTTTTTTAAAAAAAATAATTTTAAAGTGAAATAATACTGCAAAAGTTGATGTTGGTTTTAAGGCTGCTGTGAGAGTGGAGCAACTTTGAAAATCATACATTCACAATGCTATAGCCTGGAGATGGTATTTGTTACACATACTTCCAGAGTCTCAAAATTATCTTGCACATATGTTTAATTTTTTTAGCAAGTCATTATACTATATATGCTCATTAAAATAACTACTTAGAAAATAAGAAAATCATGAACATTTAATTATATATATATGCATATGTTCCTTATAATTTCTGCTTACTATACATTTTCCAGGTACAAAATTATTCTCTCTCCCTTGTTGTACCTTTCAATTATTTCATTTGTCTTTTTGGTGATTGCCACAGGTGAACATCCTTTTTTTTATAGATAAATTCACATTTTTATGATTATTTTCTTTTTAGAACCTGTCAAGTTCCAGAGTATGTATATCTGAGGTAGAAGTTTACATTATGATATTTTCTTTAGTATTCTATGCCCATGTACTCTCTTCTACTCTTAGAGTATGTTTTTAATCCACAATACTGACAATATTTAACATCAATAATTAGGAAAAAATGGAAACTATAAAATCTAAATTTAATTCAGGTATTTTGGCTTCTAGGAAATTACAAAAGACAGTCCTAATATATAAATTTTTCTGCATTGTCAACATATCTTGTTGAAGATTTAAAACTATACTTCTCAGCATGAGACAGATAAGAATTTTCCTTATCAACTTCCCTTACCTGAAGTTACAATTAACCGTGCAGTGCAGTGCTTACAGACCTTAAATTCTCTGGGAAGACTGACTGTGTTCAAAGGCTGGTTGTGTGGCTTCTATGTGCTTGATTTCTCTGTCTTCTTTGATTTTCATTTATCTATTGCCCAGTAGTCAATAGCTGGTGGGACCTCAGATAGTTCTAGGCCTGAAGAGGAGAAGGTTGAGTGTCTATCGAAAACCAGCAAGGAAAAATGACTTAGGAAGAAAGTGTTAGGAAGGAATATTCAGCTACCTGAACCTTCCAGAAGGATCTAGGAGAATAAAACTTGGACCACTTAGAAAACTCTTTCTTTTGAAGCCTTTGATGCAGGGACACATTGGCTGGACTAGAAAAGGCTGGATCAGATTGTGAGAGATCATGTTATTATGGTCTACTGATGTCAGTTGTAGAGGGTAGAAAACAGATCAAAAGGACTGAGTGGGAAGCATCCAGCACAAGTTATCTGGCAGCTAAGAATAAATAAATTATGTTCTCTAGTATTGAAGTCTTAGATCTATTGAGTGAAGCATGCAAATAGAAACCACATTCTTCTTGCTGGGAAGGCTGATATTTTCCTTTCGTCATTTCCAGGGGCTCTTGGAATTCTGTCATTGACATTTTCTGATGTTGAAAACACATGATTAAGTTGTGCTGGGTGCACTCATTTTGTCTTAGGAGAGTATAACCTTTTTCTACATTAGACAATTCCTTACCAACAAGACATTAAAATGACACACACAAATCACAACCAGATTTAGACCATGGAGGCTAGTGGGTAAGAGAGGAAGGATAAAGCCCATTTGAGCATGCACATGAATTAGAGATGTAGAACGTTGTTCTCATCAACAATGGAGAAAATGTGGAGTTAATCGGAAAAACATCTGCTTCCTTTTCTGATGTCTTGATACAGTTGCTAGGCGGCTTTGCCTTTTAGAAGTTAGATTGGATGAGACATATTAAACAACTGGTTTTCCATTGTGGTCCTCTTACATTTTTCCATTGCTGCTTAAATTATTCAATTCAAAAGAAATTTTTATTCAACAGAAGGTGACTTCTTCCCAACTTCACCTAAAAATTGAATCTTTACCACATGTGATAGATATTAATATTATCAGCCCATTTTGGAAATGTGGAAATTTGGACTCTAGAATGATAGTGAACTTGACTCAGATAAAGGAAAATCTGGACTGAAATTCTCAAAAAGTTCAACACAAAAGATGAGGAAAAGAAGTTATTAATGTAAAGTGATAAATTTTATCATCTTAATTAAATTTTAGGTGAAGATGGGCTAAGGCTATATAAAAGAGTGTTAGAATATTTAATATGTAAAATGTCCCTGACTTGATATCTTGTATTACTCTCTCCAAAAAAACTTTTTACCAAAGAGATTAAAAACTGTACAGATTGGGCTTAGTATTCGCAATTGGAAGACAGAGGCAGGCAGATTTATATGAAATCAAGGTAGCCTGGCCTACATAGAGAGTTTTAAGATAATCAGGACTATAAAGAGGGACCTTATCTCAAAAAATATTTTGTACATATGAAATGATGATATAAGATTGTCCATTTAAATTTTTATGTAGTGAAAGGTCAAAGAATCTAATGAAACTGAACTTCTTTCCAAACTGTCACTATGATGCACATGGCAATTCCTTCTTGCATTTCTAGACTTAGCAAGTTTAGTGAAAAGATTTCCAGATAAGACTGATCTATTCTGTGAGATCCTGTCTTGTAGATTTATATTTTCAAAGCCTAGTTTAATAACTGTACTTAAATGTTTTAACCTCCCTTTTAGTCTACCACCTACTGGTGAAAGTGGAAAGGAAAGGCTAACAGCGCAAAGGAGGATGTGGACATGTTTAGAAATAGTTCTTTGAGGCAAATCCAGTCTGTCTTGTCAGGGTATCAGCAGCTCAGTTCACATGACTTAGCCTTGGTAGCTTCATCTACTCCCAAACACCATTCACGAATCAGCAATGGCAGTTCCATCCAGAAGAAACTGTGAGGCTTTGCCAGTTGGCCTGAGTCCACAGAAGAGGCAAGAATCTGACAGAACACCACCATAAGTTCTTGGGTGTGCTTTTCTCTATGAAGTTAGCAAAGAGTGTCAAGGTGAACTAATATCACACAGCATTGTTAGCTAAATCCAATGTCAGCAGAGCGTAAGAATGGCCAGCAAGGAGTGGCAAGGTAAACCAATGCCACACAGCAAAGTCCATTGTCGGTTGGGTTGTATTTATGCCCTCTCATCACGTTTTGCTCTAGCAAAACATCACATGCCCTTTTTCCAGGATGCTTCCAGAAAAACACCACATGTCTATTCTCAGCAAAACACCCCCAAATGTCTGCTTTAGCAAATATTCTCTCATAAGACAGTTTCTAGAAAAATATCACATGACACAACTTAGTGTAAGAAACCACTCTCAAAAAATAAAAACTTCACAACAAAACAATACAAGATTCTACTTCTTGCGTTCCTTGGTTTTGTTTGTTTGCTACTTGAATAACAAACCCAACAGTTATCTTAGATTTTCCTTTCTCAATTCTTTTTCAGGAAAAATATTTATTGTTATTACCATCAGTATGTCTGCATATATCTTTTTATGTGTGTACATGCATATCTGTTAGTACTGTTTCACATATTCTGAGACTAGAAGAAAATTCTGGGTAGTTGGTTTTGTCCTTTCACTTTTAGACAGATACCAAAGATCACACTCTGATTTCTCAGAATGTACGGCAAGCCTCTTTACCTAATAAGATGTTTTGTTAGTCTGTACTTCAGATATATTGTCCAAATCTCCAAATTAGTAAATGAACATTGCCTCCTTTTCAACTCTATTCTTCAGTTATGGCTCTAATTCATACATTAATTGTTTCTAGGAAACAGCATTTCAACAATCTCTTCACTGATCTTTGAACCTCCTAATCCATTCAAACATAAGTCTTTGTTCCTGCTGGTCTTGCGGAGATCTTCCTTATAGCCAGATATGATGCCTCATATTGATAATCTGAAAAGCCAGATATGATGCCTATATCTATAACCCCACAATTTGGGAGGCTGAGGAAAAAGAGTTGCCTACAGATGAAGGCCAGCATGGGTTACAAAGTAATATCCTATCTCTAAATAGTAAAACAAAGAACTAGATAAATCAATAACCAAATAAATAAATAATAACCAACATCTGAACAGGTAATCCTTCATTTTATCATTTCAGTGAACTCCAATGTCCACCCACTCTAATTCTAGTCATAGGATTTTAGTACTATCTATGGCTTATTAGACTCAAGAAAGGCATGTCCATAGTAGTTCTAAAATATTCTCTAATGACTCACTTTTCATAAATTCCCTAGTTTTAGATAATCACAACTGAAATTATGGGTTGAAATATACTGAGTATATAAACATTTTAAAATGATCTAGTAAAATACATACATTAATGATATGAATGATAATTTAAAAATAATCATGGGGTTAGAGAGCTTAGTCAGTGATTAAGAACACTGGATGCTCCTTTAGAGAATTTTGATTTCTTGCATCCACATGGTGACTTATAATCATCTGTACCTCCAGTTTTGAAGACGTGGTGCCAGAGGTATCTGAACACTAGACATGAGTACAGTACACAGACATACATGCAGACAAAACACCTATACACAAAATAAATAAAATTAAATTAAATAAAACAATCCTAGGATGAGTGGTTGACAAGCCTGAAATACTGGACTCTGGTCATGCTTAGCTCCTTAAGGTAGTACTAATACCCAGTAGAATTTTTTCTCGTTATTCATATTATTCATATATTATCCTTATGTCTTATATTGTTCTCTCATTAATTCTCAATAATTATATATCCTGACAACTTGCATAGTTCCTGGCACAGAGTAGATATTTCATAAATATTCATTGCCTAAATGAATGAAAGAAACCCATCTGCCCTACTATATGTTAAGCTCCCTTAAGCCAGGGATTAATGTGTTAGTCATTTCTTGTTTTTCTTCTAGAATGCTGTACACATAACAAATGTTTGTTGAAACAAAGAGTTAGCCAGTAGGTTGATAAAATATCATTAGAGATAGATAAAAATTACCAATCAGTAGAAGGCAATGTAGTCAAGGAAAATGATACATCAAGCAGGGGCTGAGCTCAGTAGGTGGAGAGAGAAGAAATAAAGAAGTCTAGGTGATTGAATAGAGCTTTAGATGTAACAGATCTTGGTATAAATTATTATCATTCCTCGTAGCAAAGAATGTATCTCTGTTCAAAATGAGGTCTAACTTTGGCTCTTGGTTTTTGAAAGTTAAGATCCCAGGACTTAGAGTGCCATGCCTTGTAATGACCATGAACTACAATGTCTCACACTATTACTTAAAGTGTCATCAGATAGCATCAAAAGTTCTTAGGCCCAGGTTTTGGACTACACAGTATCAGTCTGCCTCTAGGAAAGCAAGAGTCTAAGACTGGCCATGAATGCAATCTATCCTACTTATATGGAACAGTCCAGATTTGAACACTGGGTCCTGAGGCTTAGGAACTAATCCAGTTACCAATGTTCTGTGAGCATTGCTGCATATAATTTCTGGAAGAATAATGATATCTCAATGCTATAGGGATATGACAATAATGAGTTTCACATTTGAAATCTTTCTGGAATTTTTCCTATGTGCCTATTATCTTGCTTATTTAGACTGTATTCCTGAGCTGTAGAACATAGTCACTGTGAAAGAACTTCTTTTAGAGTTTGCTATACATCCTTGAGGAGCTTTAGTCCTCTCAGTGGTTGATTTTGAGAACTCTCTGTGTAAAAGCTACTTATATTCACTGGAAGTAATTGTCATCTCTAAGGCTTAGTGCCTCAGTCTGCTCACCTAGACCTAGTCCTGGAAGCTGGTAGCCTCTATCCAGTTTTGTCTAGGCCTAGAACATTGTCAGCCCCTGAGACTTACTACCGAATTAAGTTTCACTCTTTCTAGTTGTTTCTGAGCTCTGGCTGACTGGTTATACTCAGCTGATCTGTCTCAAAATCCTCTCCATGTTGACTGATTAAATCTGACACCAAGATCATAGACTCAGGACTTAGCAACCAATGACTGCATTGTCTCATATGTACAGTAGCTATTAAGTCCTTCTGTAGAAATCAAGACTTTACAGAATGTTTCCCCAAAGTCCCCAACATAGGGTGGGTGCCACGTTGGAAGAAGACAAATGAATAACAATTTGGAATACCTGTTATATGTGGCCTGGGAGATATATTTTATGCTATATTATTTCATCCCATACTTGTTCTTCCAAGTAAGCATTTACCCCTTTTACAGTATAAAAAAATAGGCTTGGGATAATTAAGTGCTAGCCCTGTGCCATGCTGTGGGTGTAAGTGGGAGCTAGGATTAGAAAGTTAATCAAAGTTCAGCTTGATCCTTTAACAGTAGGAAGATAATTCAGGGGCTTTCCAGGGCACAGATTTCATAAAGGGAGCCACGGTACCAAGGCGGGGTCAAGGTGGAGCAAACTGAAAAACGGAGATGTGGAGTTGTTAAAGGTGAATGAGCTATGGACAGCTGTACTTCCACTTGTCTGCTGAGACACAGTGTGGATACAATTTAACTTCAGAGAGTCCTGGCCTTTTAGGTCAGGATAGAAGAAAAGAATCTCCTGGAACATTGCACTATGCCACACCTCCAAGCAGTCAGGAAAAAGAAACATCCTTCTCTGTTTAAATGGAAAAGCAATCATTTTAGGTCACTCTTCGTCTCATGAATTCACTTGTCAAAGGAGATAGACTTCTTAGAACTGGGGAGGAAAACCAGTAAAACTTAGGCAAGACCCATTTAGAGAGCTAATACATGAAAGGGTTTCTGTAGCATTCATAAGAATAGAGAAGATCAGGAAAAGGGAGAACACATCCTGGTGACCTCACTCACCCTAGATTCAGACAAAATACCATTTATTTTAGGACATTAAATGTCTTTATGTGAAATATTATACACAAAATGTGGTCACTGGAATATCAGGTAGGGATTGGGAATGCAGAGATGGTGCAAAACCTAAGAGGATGAAATGCTGTGTTTACATGATCAAATGCATTCATTCCCACAATAATCATATTAGTTCTATTAGAGAAGCAAGTGTGCTAAACACCACAGAGCTAGTATAGCTCAATTGTAATAAATCAACCACCTGTAATTTAGCATTTGTATGTATCTTCTTTTCTGGAATATAAGTTCTATACAGTTTCAGATCTCTCCTGTTGTTCTCTTCATTGAATTCTGTAAGTTTCCAAGGTCTTATACCTACTTGGAGTCTGCTAATATTCTAAGAGTTAATAGTTACTGAATGTTTCAGACTAGCATTTAAACATGAATGTTCGGATTTTGACAATCCACTGTGGCACCTGGATGAACATTTGGAGTTCTATCCACAGTGTTTGTACCTTATGTGCTATCTGAGTAGTTTGCAGTCTTTGCAGAGAACTATTTGGGATGAATGATTTCCAAGGCTGAATGAACATCTAAAATATTAGAATAACAGTAGTTAATATTTTAGGTGAATTCATCTATAAAATAAGTAAGGAGTGTTATATATGTTATTGGTCATATTGAAAGATATTTCTATGAACATGCAGATAGATCATGTGGTGAAAGTGCTAGCAACAGAAGTTTGATGACTAATTCAATGCTATATTCCTAGAGCCTATGCTAAAAAGAGGAATTGAACTCTCAAATTTGCGCTTAGGCTACCACACATACACCGTGGCACCCATGCCTGCATGTACATACACACAAACACATATAAATATTAATAAATGAAAATGTCTATGAAAGAATTTTGCTGCTAGCATTATAAATATCTTTTTCCCACTGATGAAATTTACTATAAATAAGAAAATCTGGCTTGATGTTAACATTCTGTGAATACCTGATAATTTTTGATGTCCTTAGTGTTTAAGTCCTCCATCTGTCAACTGCAGTAAATGAAGTCTAAGATTTACAGAGTAGCAGATTTTGTGTGACCACTTTTTTTTTTTAAAAAAATTAGACCATATAATTTCTTAAGCAATGCTATAAACCATATTTTTGTCCTCAAATAATTATATAAATAGAAGTTTCTACATAATGAGTCCCACACTTACATCACAGAAGTACTGGGCAATAATATTGAAGTAGATCTCCCTGGCTAAACAAAAGCCATTAGATTTATATCCTTGGAGCCAGTGGCATGTTTGGCTGAAGTGGTTGCAGCTAGAACTGTCTCCCGGGAAAAAGACATAGTATTATGTCATTTAGTATTTTGTAATATGTATCTGAGATTGCATAGATATTAGGATCAAAGGATATGATATGAGGAATGATAGCTCTCAATCAGGCAATATTCAATTTCTAAGTTAGATTCTAAGAGAACCTTCTAAAATATATTTTCAGAGACCTAAGAATAAAAAATCTAAGTCATGAGGAATCTTCTCTCTCTCTAGAAGTGTGTGGGTTCAGGTTTAGCAATTCTGTGGGTACAATGATTTCTTGGTCCATAGACTGGCAAATCTTACCTAGTTCCTAGGTGCCACCATTATCATGAGTTTCAATGCTCTTAAGTCCTTAGGTTTTTGTTTCGTAAGTTTAACTTGTCCAGGACATTGCAAGAAGAGAATCGTGGGGGGCATGATTAAAAGCATATGGCTTATGAGACGAGGAGGGAGCAGTGAGCACAGCAGGAGGGAGGAGGATTGCTAAATTGAGTCTTTCTAATAAAGGAGAGTGGGAGAGAATTCTCTGCTGTGGCTAAGGCTAAAGTGTACTGTGGAATACTTCCTTTGCCTCCTTCTAGCCAGGACTAAGATGTAGAGAAGAAACAATGTGAAAGAACAGCAGTGTGTACCTGTTCAAGTTTTTGGTTGTCACACCTTACTGGCATCAGATGCTATTTGAATGTACTCTAGGCTACATACACACACACACACACACACACACACACACACACACACACAC
>JADRCD010096892.1:0-16421 GCA_019843815.1 Montemys delectorum | reverse complement strand
GTCAGAGTGCTAAGGAAGGTTCTAGACTATCAGAAGTTCCTGTGGGGGCCTCGTGTCTCTGCATCTGTGTTTGTAGCACAGTGTGCGCTGACTGTGGAGACAGAGGTCAGTCCAGCACCTTCTACTACTCTCCACCTTACTTTTCAAATAAAGAAAAAACTGATTTGTTTCTTTTGAGTGTGTTTGCCTGTATATATGTGTGTCTGTGTATCACATGTGTGCCTGAGGCCCACAGAGGGCATCGGATCCCCTGGAATTTGAGTTATGGATGGTTGCAAGCCACCACGTGAGTGCTGGGAACCAAACCCAGGTCCTCTGCTGAACCATCTCGCCATGCCCTCCGCCTTATTTTTTTTGTTTTGTTTTGTTTTTTGTTTTTTTCTAGACAGGGTTTCTCTGTGTAGCCCTGGCTGTCCTGGAACTCACTCTGTAGACTAGGCTGGCTTCGAACTCAGAAACCCACCTGCCTCTATCTCCCAAGTGCTGGGACTAAAGGCGTGTGCCACCACTGCCCAGCATCCACCTTATTTTTGAGACAGGGTCACTGTTTGAATCCAGAGCTCATCAGTTTGATAGACTGATTGGCCAGCAAGCTAGGGACATTTCCCTGTGTCAGCCTCCCAGCTGTGTGCACCGCTCTCCGCAGGCTTTTTATTTGGGTACTGGCAAGCTGAAGCCAGGTCCTCATCCAGCACATTCATGCCCACTGAAATCAGCTCCCATCTTTTCTTCTGTCTTCTTGAGACATGTACCAACATCTCAGCTCTGGGCTATCCTACCTACCTTACTCCCATTCCCACACGGAGTCTCTCAGTGGGAGATGGTAGATGTTGCAGAGGGAAAGTTGCCAGTTTGACAGATGCTCAGCCTTGGAGATTCCAGTCTCACTCCCTACCATCCTCAGAGCTGTGTGCACTAAAGGCCGGTGGGGCACCTCTTTTGGATGGTATCCAGGCTTGGCTGAGGTTGGAAGGGGCAGCGATCTCCAAAGCAGTGAGCACAGCAGGCGGAGGGAGCAAATACCCGGAGCCCTCTCCAGACCCCTTGCTTATGTGATCTGCTTTTATGCTCAGGACCTCCATGGAGTGGGCATCGGGACCATTCCTTTCCTTATGTAGAGATACCTCGCTCCACTCAAATAAATGCATGTCCTTCTTATTAAATTCCTGACCCGTAGATTTGTGTGTATGCAAGCGGGAGAGCAACCTCAGTCATAATTCCTGAACTTTGGTTTTGTTGTTGTTGTTTGTTTGTTGAGACAGGGTTTCTCTGTGTAGCCCTGGCTGTCCTGGAACTCACTCTGTAGACCAGGCTGGCCTGAAACTCACATAGATCTGCCTGCCTCTGCCTCCTGAGTGCTGGGATTAAAGGCGTGGACCACACTCTGCTTTGTTCCTTTAGACACTGGGGCTTGTAGGTTAGGCTAGGCTGGCTGACCAGTTAGCTTCAGAAACCTCTCCAGCCCCGGGAAAATAAGTACACACCACACAGCAGGCGAACACTTTCCCAACCGAACCATCCCCCAAGTCCTTGCTTGTTAAAAAGAATAATTAAAATATAATTACATCATTTCCCCCTTCCTTTTCCTCCCATCAGTTTCTTCTCTATCATCCCCATTCTCTGAAATGAATGGCCTTTGATTATTATTTGATTATGTGATTTGATTCTTTGATTATTATTGTTAAATACACACACATACGCATGTACACACAAATATATAAACACAACCTGCTGAGTTCACTTAACATTGTCAGAGATCACTGCTTTGTATTAGATAGGCAACTAGGGGGGGAGGGGTTTATACCCTGAAAGACTAAGTCTCCCTCTCTTAGCAGTCCTTAGTTGTCTGAAGTTCTTGTTTAGGGGTGTATCCCCATGACCCGCTCTTTTTAAAAACATAGTCTTATATAGCCCAGACTGATCTCAGGTTTACTCTGCAGCCAAGGCTGACATTGAATTCCTGATCTTTACAACTCTGTTTCCAAAGAGCTAGGGTTGCAAGTTTGTGTCACCACAGGTAGTCAAGGACCTCTTGAAAGAATGAATAGATGGATGGATGGATGGATGGATGGATGGATGGATGGATGGATGGATGAATGGATGGATGGATGGGTGGGTGAAAAACAATCCTCTAGGACTTCCTTTATGAGAGAGAGAGAGAGAGAGAGAGAGAGAGAGAGAGAGAGAGAGAGAGAGAGCGCGAGAGAGAGCTCTATATAAATACATAGAAGGATCTGGTAAACAGGTGGAAAGGGAAGCTGAAGAGTCTGCTTGGTGAGTGAACAAGAAGGCTTTGCAGAAGTGTTGAAAGCCAATAGGGATCCCTCGTATGAATAGAGGGCTGGGGTCCAAGTGTGAGATGCAGGACACACTCTGCTGATGCTGAAGGAGGGAGGGAGAGGGCAGGAAGCAGGGCAGGGGTGAGAGATTGTTGTAGTGCCAAGCCAAGGATGGGTTCTGTGACGTGTTCACTGTGACAACCACTGCGGAGAGAGACAGAATGGGATCTGAGCGTCAGGGAGTTCAGAAGGACAGTGTAAGAAGGCCAGGCAGGGCCAGGACTGAGACAGCAGGCTGGAGGCTGCGGAAGACTAGGCTGGCAGAGTGGAGTCCACGTAGCCTCGGAGGAGCAGACACTGAGACGGTAACCTAGGACTGTGGCGCTCGAGGTGACAGAATTATTCCCATTTTGGGACTTCTGGTCTAGATGGCCAGAGGTGTTCATAAAGCCCAAGAAAGTGCTGGACAGTAAGCACCACCCTTCACTGTGGAACAAGCCGATTGGCCTGATTAGTGCTGAGGATGTCCGTAGAGTGGACTGAGGCACAGAGAATGGACCAAGAAGTGTAGGAGACCTTCAGGCCCTTCTAGTCGAGTGGAAGCAGAGAGGATGGAGTGGAGTCTCACAGCAGGAACAGGTTCAGCCATGATGGGACAGCCAAGAGAGTCACACACAGCTTCAAAGGGGAAAATTTAACCGAGTTCCTCAGAGAGAGAGGGCCTTGGCTTCACTGACCGGGCGGGTGAGGACAGGAGGGAAGAGGCTGGCACTTCACTGGCCCGGCTGGTGCTCTAGTGTAAGAGGACACCCCCAGCAGGGTCCTGTGGTTCTGGGCAGCAGCTACAGAGGCCCTGCACCCGACTAGGAGGATTAAAGCAGGCTGTCAGCTGTGGGTACATCCCATCTCAGCAAGAGAGCCAGCCCCTCCAGCCTGGTCACCCCCAAAAGAAGGTTTTTACGAAATCCTGCTGCTTTCTAGTTCTTTCTTGTTACCAGACATACTCTGACGTTGGCTCTGTCTGGTGAAGGGAGGAGAGGGCAGGGAGACAGCAGAGCCTAGGACCTAGGTCTGTCCCTAGGACCGCAGAGATTCCCTGAGCCTTACTAGGTACCAGGGAGCATTCTAGGACCTGAGGAGGACATGACAATACCAAAACAGACCTGTAGTTTACCTTCTGACAGATGTCCCTGGGGAGGTGGGAGTCTCCTAGCTTAGGGTGAGGGTAGGGCCTCCTGGAGTCCAGGAAGGTGGGTGACCTCAGCGGGTCCCTGTGTGCCCCTTACAGGTGTTCTCTGTGGCGCCCCCGTTTGAGGTGAATGGCCTTCCACGAGCTGTGCCTCTGGGCTTGCCCTACCAGGACTTCAAGAGAGACCTCTCTGATTATCGAGAACGGGCCCGGCTGCTCAACAGGGTCCGGAGGGTGGGCTTCTCGCACATGCTGCTCACAGCCCCCCAGGTCCCATTAGCTCCCTTTCAGCCTCAGGCCAACGGGAAAGAGGGAGAAGAGGAAGAAGAGGAGGAGGAGGAGGAAGAAGAAGAAGACGAAGAAGAGGAGGAAGATGATGAGGAAGAGGAGGAAG
Source organism: Montemys delectorum (assembly GCA_019843815.1). NCBI lineage: Eukaryota > Metazoa > Chordata > Mammalia > Rodentia > Muridae > Montemys > Montemys delectorum. Next base: position 12,559 of record JADRCD010096892.1, on the reverse strand, counting down.
ATGAAGATGAAGATGAGGAGGAGGCAGGGGCCCTTGGGGAGGTGCTGGGGCCTCGAAGTGGCTCAAGCAGTGAAGGTAGTGAGCGGAGCACTGAGCGGAGCCAGGAGGGCGCCCCATCCACACTGCTGGCTGACGACCAGAAAGAGACCAGGGGCCGGGCCTCCATGGCTGATGGGGACCTGGAGCCTGAGGAGGGCTCCAAAACGCTGGTGCTCGTCTCCCCTGGTGACATGAAGAAGTCACCAGTCACTGCCGAACTGGCCCCTGACCCTGATCTGGGCACCTTGGCTGCGCTCACCCCTCAGCATGAGCGGCCTCAGCCCACTGGAAGCCAGCTGGATGTATCAGAGCCGGGCACCCTGTCCTCCATCCTCAAGTCTGAATCCAAGCCCTCAGGACCTGTAGCAGGGGTTGGAGTTGGGCTGGTGGCCCCTGGGGCTGGGGTCACAGCAGTGACATCACCCTTCACCAAAGTCGAAAGGACCTTTGTTCACATTGCAGAGAAATCCCACCTCAACGTCATGTCTTCCGGAGGACAGGCCTCCAGGCCAGAGGAGTTGAGCCCTGGGGGCGAGTTGGGCCTGGATATGCTCTCTGAGGGGGGCATCGCAGAGGAGGGGGCCCCAGCGCCTCTGGAGAATGGCATGGCTTTGGCAGGGCTGGATGGGACTGAGATGGAAAGCTGTGCCCTGTCTGGCCCTCCCGGTGAAACACCCTCAGAAGTAGTCACAGACTCATTGCCCAATGGGCCAGCCCTCACTGATGGACCAGCTCCAGCATCCCCACAAGAGCCAGTAACCAAGAAAGGGACCACCATCTCTCCCAGCCGCCATGCTGTGTCAGGCTCTCGCCCCAGGAGCCGTATTCCTGTCTTGTTGTCTGAAGAGGATACGGGCTCGGAGCCTTCAGGCTCACTCTCGGCCAAAGAGCGGTGGAGCAAGAGGTCTAGGCCACAGCAGGACCTGGCACGGCTGGTGATGGAGAAGAGGCAGGGTCGGCTGTTGCTGCGGCTAGCCTCAGGAGCCTCATCTTCCTCTAGTGAGGAGCAGCGCCGTGCCTCTGAGACACTCTCAGGCACTGGTTCTGAGGAGGATACAGCTGCCTCAGAGCCCGCAACAGCCTTGCCTAGGAAGGCTGGGCGGGCAGTGACCACCCGGAGCCGGATTCCCCGTCCCATCAGTGCGTCCATGCCCGCAGAAGGCCAGCAGCTTCCTGGCAGACCCCATGGTGCGGCCTCAGCGACCGACTCGGCCATCACCAGCAGGTGAGAGACCCTTGCCAGCTTTAGTTGTGGGCAGAGTGACTACAGGGCCTCCAGGGACTTCTCAGAGCCAATGTTCGGGGCTATGACACCCTCAGATACCTCTCTGGTCATGTGGTCTGGGCACTGTGTCACTGTCGATGGGGTGAAGGGCACAAGAACGGCATGGTTAGAGAGGATGTGGTGAGGTGGGCCCCTGGGGAAAGCTGATGGTATGCCATGGGACATTTGAAGCCAAAAGGTAAAACATCCAGTAATGTATAAAATAGTACTTTGTATTAATATCAACATAAGTACATTCTAGATTAGAATGCAAAAATCATGGGAATTTTAAAGACGGCATATGACCCTTAAGGAAAATCTGTAGCCGGCACCTGTCAAAGGCCCTGCAATGTGGATGGAACACCAGGCCTCTGTTTACTCCTCTGCGCCTGGCCTCTTCCATCTTACCCAGCTCTTAGAACGCAGATCTAGGGCTCGATGCTCAAAGGCATTCTAAAACGTCCCTCCTGTCATCCCCACCCCTCTCCCCTTCCCCTGAACCTTTTCTCTTGCCCTCTGCCCCTCCGCAGGCTCCAGCTGCAGAAGCCCTCAGGGTTGGCCCCTGCTGCTGACCTCCGTCCCAAACAGCCCGCGAGCCGGGGTCCCGGCCCAGGTCGCGCCCAAGTTTCCAAGCCCGCAGCACCCCGCAGTCCTGGCCTCCCCACCTCCACCGCCCGCCACCCCAGCGGGTCCCCACGGAGCCAGTCCCTGTCTCGCAAAGAGAGCTCCTCCCCCTCGCATCAAGCCCGGCCTGGCGTTCCTCCATCCCGGGGGGTCCTCCAAGTCAGATCTCAGCCGGAGGCCTCCCCGGGGGCCCCCAAGAAAGGACCTAGGGGGAAGCAACTGCAGACTCAGCGCGCAACCAAAGGCCGAGCGGCGGTTTCAGAGGGTCGGCCCGGGACCAGATAATGATACCCACCCGCGGCTCTCTGCGGCACCCTCTACCCTCACCCCGGTCCCCACCCGCAGCCGGCCACACTGGAGCAGCTTCCAGCACAGCCTTACGCGCCCGCGCGCCACCGCAGCCCCAGCTTCCCGCCTGCACCCACCAGGACGCACGTGAGCACATGGTGTGCCCAGCAGCTCAGCCAGCCACTGACCCAGGAGGGTGTGTCTGTCTGTCTCTGAGTCCTGCCTCCCTCCTGCCGCCCCTCTTGCAGGGACAGGCTCACAACCGATCCTCTGCCCCGGGAAGGCTCAGTTACCTATCAACTCTGAAGACTCCGCTGCTGGAGCCCGTCCCCTTTGCCCACCAGGTCTTGGCTGATCTCTAGCCCCCCAGACCCCCAACCAAGGGGCTTACATCTGCTTACTCCTCCTGCGATCCACCTTGTCCTCTTCACCCTCACCTTCTTGTAGCTGGCCCCAAACCTACCCAACAGGAGAAACAGCCTCAAATTCCATAAGTGTGCAAGCCCTGGCCCACCCAGTCTCCTAGGAGCTATGGTGACCATAGAAGGCCAATCTGGGATCGGGGAAGTGGGACTCGGGGTTCATTGGTCTGTTTAGACTTAAGGGGACCCCACCTCTGGCCTTGCTAAAGTTAGCTCTATGAAAGGCACGGGGTGTGATTCTTAGCTCCCTCCAGTCTCTGGGGAGATATCCCTTCTCTGAATAGGAATGAGTGGAGTCTCTGGACGCAGACTCGTGCCCTCCTGGGCAAGTGTTTCCTGGAGGGAATTTGGAATGAGGCTTTAAAAAGATTACTCACTTCTCTGGTCCTCTGGTCTCGTACTCAGGACCCCTTACCATGGGGAATCCCTTCCTGCTGTCTAACCTCACTTCCTACATTCTGCAGTTTCAGCCGACTCTCCTCTCTGGAGTCCCACGCAGGAGGAGAGTGGCTGGCTGGCACCTTCTGTGTGTTGGTCATTTGGGGGCTTGGCTCTGGTCCTTCCTGCAGGTCTCTGCTCTGGGACTAGGTTGGCTAAGGCATCGTCCTCCTAAGTGGGCCGAGGAGGATGAGGGAGACTGGCTCCTTCTGGAGGCAGAAGCCCTTCTCAGTTTAGAGGGTTCGTGATGTAGCTGGTGCCCACCCTCCCCCCGCCCCCTGCCCTCCCAGTTCACCCTGGGCCCTTCTTGCTCTGAGCCAGGCCCCACAGCTGAGCTGCTCCATACCTGACATGGGGCCTCCTCCTGCATTTTGGCTTCTGCATAGCTCTCCCACCTCATCAGGAGCCTCAGCTGCTAACATCTGGAGCAAACAGCACTCTGGCTGCAGATGGGACAGGCAACCCCTCCTGTCTGGGACGGGGACTCCCTGCAGCTCTCCTAGAAAGCACTCACAGCCTCTGCCCCCATTCTGCTCCCCCCCCCCCCCCCCCCCCCCCCCCCCCCCCCCCGTCTTTCCCTGAGCCACAGAGAGCAAACCACAACATCCTGGTGAAGGAAGGCCTCAGTGTGCCACAGGCCTGGCCACATCTCCACCCGGGATGACTGGCTAGGAGCAGCTTGTGCCAGCTGAACTCCTCACATAGGGTCAGCTGGTTTAGGCAGTTGCTTCTATGTCAAGAAGGCAGCTCTACAGACCAGCTAGGGGAGGACACCAGAGCGGATAGTCTTTGAGACGCAGAAGCTCCCAGAACACTCAGGAAACCTCTCTGAATACAGTTCTCTTTTGTCACTCCAAGGCTCTCTAATTGCCCCCTAGTCCAGTGAAGGGGCAGAGGGCTCACTTCCTCCCACCCAGAGCTTTTATGAATGACAATCAGCTCATGCCAGGTGGGGACCAGGGCATGACCCCAGTGCCCAGGCCCTGGGCCTGCCCCTTGCCACCAACCTAACTGTGAATGTAGGTCCCCCCTCAGTCTCTCACTTCTGCCGTAGGACCAACAACACCCAGGTTTGGAGATTGGAAGAAGGGGAGGCCTAGGAAAACCCTAGGCTCACCCCATCCCCAATTACAGCCAATGCTTGAGTCGGTACAGATCAGATGCAAAGGCCAGTCTACCCTTGGGTTCCAGGCCTCTGCGTCAGTTATGTCATTGGGCTGGGAGGAAGGAGGAAAAGAGGACCAGCAGAGGTGGGCGCTAAGGGGGCTAATGGGTTCCTCTCCCCAGGAAGGAAGCAGGGCAGAGGAAACCACAGCTCCCAATGCCCCATGCCCGAGCTGCCCTTTCCTTGAGGATCATCTGACCCTGCACTAGGCCCTTCGGACTCCTTTCCCTCCTCTGGGAGAGCGGCACAGTACCACCACCGTCTCTTATGACCCCCACCCTGACTGCCTCTGTCACTGGCTCAGATGTGGGGTGTGCTCACCTTAATGCGCCTTCCCTTCCCAGCCGTACCATGTGCAGAGGGTGCAGGAGAAGGGCCCTGCCCCAGGCACATGGCTCTTTGGCTTCTCAGCTCCTCCCCAGGGGCCTGGCTTGCTCAGTTTTCTGAGCCCCTTGGGCAGGTGTTAGGGGCAGGGAGTTGCCCTTCCCCTCCCTGGGAAGCAACGGAAGAATGTTTACATGCCATACAGAATGTAACAGCCCTTGCCCACCTCTCCCACTCACTGCATGGCCTCTGCCCACCCTGTGCCTGCCCACTCCCCTGACACCAACACCTTGCAAGTCGCTGTCACAACTAGATCGGGTCTCAGAAGGGAAGTAGCCATCACACCATTAAAAAGCCTGTGGACCTTTCTGTTGGCCTGGACTCTTTTTCCCTTGAGGGAGGGCAGGGCAAAACCCAGCCCCTAAGGGCGGGGTGGGCGGGAGAGAAGATAAAGGATGGTGTCAAGTGGGCAGAGACGTCTCTACTGACGAGGAAAAGGAAGTTCAGCTCTGGGATAGGTAATTTGTTCAGGGTCCTGCAGAACAGCTTTCTGTCCTAACCAAAGCTCCTCACTGAGCTCCTTGGTTGTTTTTGCTGAGGGCTGTCGAGTCTCCGTTTGGTTGTTTGGCTTGGCACAGAGAGAGGAAAGAAGCAAAATTGTCATTTTCCTGAAGGAAACAGATAGAGTCGAGTGTTTCCGGAGAAGCAGAAAGCAGAAAGCAGCTCACTGGCAATGCCATAACAAAGCCCACCCCGGACCACGAACCTGTAGCACGGCTTCTGCTCTTGGACAAGTTTATCTTATGGATGCACTTGGGAGGCACCAGAGCCTTGTCTACGAATCTGAAACACCAGAAGTTCTGAAAACGGCAAGCCTCGTCCGTAGACAGCACGTGTTCGGTACATGGTCATTTGGTATCAAAGCCCGAAGGGAAAGCTAGGCTTGCTGGCCTCATGCCTATAATCCTAAGCAGCCACAGGACCTAAACCAGAGAGATTTTGGAGAGCTCGAGGCCAGCCTGGACTACATAGTAAGTTCAAGACCAGCCTAGGCTAAATGTTAGATCATCTCAAAAGAAAAGCCATGAGACGCTTTTATATTCACTAATTTCACTTACACATTTTCAGTGGAATTAAAAAAAAAAAAATCTTTCCAGGTAGCCCAGGCTGGCTGCAAATGTGCCATCCTCTTGCCTCAAACTCCCGAGTGCTGGGATAACAGGAGTGTACCACTATGCTTAGTTAGATGGAGGTATTAATGTCTTGGATTATGAGACACTGCTCTTGACCCCTATTTATAATATATGATGGACTATGCATGGAATTACTTTCCTTCCTTTTTTTTTTTAAAAAAAAGTACTTCACCTCTCTGTCTTCTGTGATGTGAATGGTTTTGGTAAGAGGGTGTGGACCGGACAAAGACATGGCTCAAGAGCAGTCTTAACAGCCATTGGTTGGGGCTGGTCAGCAGAGCAAGGGCCATACGGATGACAGACTCCACCGTGGGGTGCTGTGAGACACGAATGGAGGAAGTGGTCCTTTTGTGTTCTTATAGGCCAGTCTCCACAACTAAGAAGCCACGTGTGAGGGGTACAGGGAGGCAGGAGGATGCTGAGCGTCCGTGGCCCACAGAGGGTGGGCTGGATGAAGGGAGGCTGCCTCGGAGAGGAACAGGAAGTACCCTTGGTATTTTGAATCCTAAACTCACTAGAAGTGAATCTTTTCCCTTAGTGGACACAAAAACAGTTTTCTCCCCCAGGCCTGGCCCTGGGCCACACCTGGGGTGGGAAGCGAGACCACCTGGGTTTGAAAGCCCATCCCTTCCTGGGGTGCTGCCCTTGGAGATCCAGAACCTCAGCCTCCCGGGACCCCTTCCCTCTAACTTGAACACCAGTAGGCTCCGGGGCCTCGTGCGGGGCTTGATGCACCATCACTTCATCCCTGTTTAACATGTCCTGAGCAGGACATACTTGTAGTAAATGCTAAAAGCATATCAAATAAAAGACAACCTCCTGTGCATGCCTCCGACCATCGGGAGATGACTTGTGAATGGCTTGGTATGTACCGTCACAGACCTTTTTTTATGTTTATAATAATGCCTCTCTCTCTCTGTCCATATATATTTCTTATAAATAAAAGAGAAGCGTATTATACCTACTGTTCAGAAATGTGGCTTTCGTTTTTTTTTTTTTTTTTCAGTTTTTTTGAGACAGGGTTTCTCTGTGTAGCTGTGCTGTGATTGTCCTGGAACTAGTTCTTTTTTCTATTTTTTTTTTTTTTGGTTTTCTCGAGACAGGGTTTTTCTGTGTAGCCCTGGCTGTCCTGGAACTCACTCTGTAGACCAGGCTGGCCTCGAACTCACAGAGATCTACCTGGGATTAAAGGTGTGCGCCACCACTGCTCGGCCTGGAACTAGTTCTACAGATCATCTTGGCCTGGAACTCACAGAGATCTACCTGCCTCTACCTCCCTAGTGCTTAGGATTCATTAGTATGCACTGAAATGCAGATCTTCCTCACCCTGAGTCATGCAAGCCAGGCCTGTGCGCCCCTCCTGAGCAGTCTCCAGCTCCCCCTCCATTTCAAAACTGTTCATATTAACCTATAAAGTATATAAATACACATATTTATATATGAATTATTCAGTATATAAACGTATGTCACGTGTAAATTTCAGGAGCCAGTTCCCTCCTTCTACCACATGGGTGCTGAGAATTTATGACCTCAGGTGGCCATTTTCCACAGCCAGTGCCTGTACCATCTGAGCCATCTTTCCCCTCCTCCACCTTTTAAAAGTTATTTTGTTGTTCTATAATTTATGCAATTGTTATATAATTTATATAATTTCCAGCTCAAATTACACAACTCAGTGTGATGGCACCACCCACAATCAGTTGTAGAACAAACATTCCGGTCATCCAGAGATACCCCTGCCCACTAATTACCATTCGCTCATTTGGCACTTTGCCCCACAGCCTCAGGCCTTCCCTAATCTACTTTCCATGGATAGAGCCACCTACCTGGAGCCCTGGGACTGTAACTCTGGGTAGAGTTGTAACTCTAGGTCATGGGTTTGAATCTTGACACTGCATAAACTGCCTAGGTTGGCACAAGCCAGCCATCCCAGCACTCAGCGGGAAGAGGCAGGAGGATTAGGAGTCATCCCCAGACAGTGAGTTCCAGGCTGGACTGGGTACAGGAAACTATCTCAAACAGCAACAAAACCCCAACTGCCTACTTTAGACATTTTATATACATTTTACATATACATATATAGGATGGCTTTGTGACCTTTGGGTTAGCACAGTTTCCCGTTATAATTAACAAACAAGTGCTGGTGAGATGGCTCAGTGGGGAAGAGCACTGACTGTCCTTCAGAAGGTCATGAGTTCAAATCCCAGCAACCACATGGTGGCTCACAACCACCCATAATCAGATCTGACATCCTCTTCTGGTATGTCTGAAGACAGCTACAGTGTACTTACATATAATAAATAAATCTTTAAAAAAAAAACAAACAAAAAAAACCCAATATTCTATTGCTTGGACACACAGCAACTTACTTATCTACCCATAAACTGATGAGCTATTTTGATTATTACAAATATTACTGTGCAAGTTTCTTAGTGTGTTTCATTACTTCTCTGTGTGTGTGTATATGAATGTGTGTATATGTTTGTGTATGTGTGTGTATATGCATGTATATGTGTATGTTGTGTATGTGTATGTTTGTGTATGTATGAATGTGTGTATATGCATGTATCTGTGTGTATGTATGTGTATGTTTGTGTAGTGTGTATGTATGCATGTATCTGAGTGTATCTGTGTATATGTATGTATATGTTTGTATATGTGTATGAATGTGTGTGTATGCACATCTGTGTATATGTATGTGTATGTTTGTGTAGTGTGTATATATGCATGTATCTGTGTTTCTATGTGTGTTTATGCATGTATATGCATGTATATGTATGTGTATGTTTATGTACGTGTGTATGTGCATGTATATGCATGTATATGTGTGTATGTTTGTGTATGTGTGTGTATGCATGTATATGTATATGGATGTTTATGTGTATATGCATGTATATGTGTATATATTTGTGTGTATGTGTATACGCATGTATGTGTGTATATGTTTGTGTGTGTATGTGTGTATTGTGTGTATATACATGTATATGTGTGTGTTTGTGTATGTGCATATATGTGTATATGCATGTATATGTGTATATGTTTGTGTGTGTATGTGTATGTGTGTATTGTGTGTATATACATGTATATGTGTGTTTGTGTATGTGCGTATATGTGTGTATGCATGTATACGTGTGTATATTTGTGTATGTGTGTATGCATGTATATATGTGTACGTATGTGTGTATATGTGTGTACATATATGTGTGTATATGCATGTATATGCGTGTATATGTATGTGTGTATGTTTGTGTGTGTATGTATGTGTATGAATGTATGTGTGTGTATGTATGTGTATGTATGTATATGTATTGAATTACTATGTCATTGGATAAGCCATGTTTAATATTTTGAGGAATCACCAAATGTCCGTTTTTTCCATTTGTCCCCTCATTGACAATGACCCCTATGTTCTTTTTATGACTACATAATGTCACGACCACAGACATTTTGTATCTACTTAACCAGTTCCCTACTGTACTGCTGTGACTGTCCAAGCCATGATGGAGTGAACACCCTAACCTTCACTCCTGTACATGCTGATTGAGAGTTCCCAGAATAAACAAATGGACACATGAAAAGTGACATTTTATTCTACTTTTAAATTGTTCATTATTCACCAGGTAGTGGTGGCACATGCCTTTAATCCCAGCACTTGGGAGGCAGAGGCAGGTGGATTTCTGAGTTCGAGGCCAGCCTGGTCTACAGAGTGAGTTCCAGGACAGCCAGGGCTACACAGAGAAACCCTGTCTCAAATAAACCAAAAATATAAAATAAAAAAATAAATTGTTCATTTTTGAGATTAAATGGAGTGCCCTGATTCCCAGTTAATTACATCGGCATCCCGCCCACAGTCACCCCCTAGGCACTTCTTAAAGTCCATATGTAGTTAAAGGCATCTTTTGAATTTCTGCTCTTCCTGCCTCCACCCGATGAGTGCTGGGGTTAGCCAAGTGCTCCGCCTACATCTGCCTCCTGAGTATTGGGATTTAATGGTGTTCACCACCACCACCCGGCTGTGATGAGCAGATTCTTATCTGTGGACATTAGGTAATTCCTACAACTGAACTGGACTTCAGCAAGTGAGTCCACTGAGTCTGCGTGGCCTGAGTTTGGCTCTGAGCGCTGGGGTTACAGGTGTGTGTCACCATGCTGGTCTCTCTCCTTCTGGTTCTTCAATAAACTGATCCGTTGCCAGGCTGCACCTCTCCCAGAGCCCGAGCCAGGCAGCAAGCCTTTTCAGACTCACAGGAACAAGTATAGCGTGTTCTCAAACAAGTGACTGGAAATAAACTTCCATTTTCTATGTGCTATGTGAGTTGACACATGTAACTCAGACTAGGAACATTAAAAAAGTCTCCCTGTCAGATGAGGGAGGCTCATTTAAAAACAAACAAACAAACAAAAAACAAAAAACAACTAAGATTATTTTTCATGTTTAAAGTTTTCGAGGGAGCAGGGTGGGCTGGCACACACCTTTAATCCCAGCACCTGGGAGCCAGAGGTAGGTAGATATCTATGAGTTCAAGGATTGCCTAGTCTATGTGGAGAGTTCCAGAAAAGCCAAGGTTAAAAAGAGAGACCCTGTTTCAAAAACAAAACAAAACAAAACAAAACAAGTCTTTTCAAGAGGCTGGAGAGATGACTCAGCAGCTAAGAGCACTAGCTGTTCTTCCAGAGGGCCTGGGTTTGGTTTCCAGCACCTACAAGGCAGTTTACCACTGTCTCTAACACCAGTTCTGGGGGAAAGCCAAGGTCCCTTTGTGGCCTCTGCAGGCACCAGACAAGCATGCAATGCAAAGACGCAGGCATGCAAAACACACATAAAAAGCTTTGGTGCTGCAGTGGAGACAAGTAGAGAGGTCGCCACTAAAGCTTGAGGATCTGACTTAGATCCTCAGAGCACTACTCTGCAGGCTCAGCCTTCCTGCATGGACATGGAGCCAGCTAGCCCAGCGTACACACCAAGGGCACCGCATCACTGTCAGATGGAATGTGAGGACCAATGTCTGAGGTTGTTCTCTGAATTCCACATATGTGCCTGAACTCATACACGATGCCATGTTTAATGTTTTGAGGAACCAGCAAATGTCCATTTTCCCTCTATTTGTACCTGAGTGGACAGTGACCTCCGTGTTCTTTTTATGACTGTATAATGCTGAGTCACACAGACCCCTTCCTCCTGAGGCGTGCCAGCTCCACCTGACCCTTCTATGAGGTCACAGATTGTCCTCCTTGCTCCTCATCCTGCGAGCACGTGGCGGATTCGTTCCTCATTCCAGGAAGGCACGCACGGACAGCTGAGGAGGACAGGGCGTTGCCAGCTGAAAGAGCAGTGGGCAATGTGCATAGATGTACAAGTGAGTGTAGCTCATTGGTCACAGGTAAAATCCAAGGAGGACAAAATGGGGAGCAGAGACTGGAGCAGGCCCAAGCCCTGGAAGGGAGGGCTACGTATGCCGAGTAAGATAGCTAAGGGACTGCAGAGACCCTCTGCTCGGCCTCTCCCGTAGGAGCCCCAGACACGCCAGACTCACTTGCTGAAGTCCAGCTCTGTTGTAGGAATTACCTGATGTCCATGGATAAAAATCTGCTCATCATAGCCAGGTGGTGGTGGTGCACATCGTTAAATCCCAGCACTCGGGAGGCAGACACAGGCAGATGTCTGTGAGTTCAAGGCCAGCCTGGTCTACAGAGTGAGTTCCAGGACAGCCTGGGTTACACGTACACAGAAAAACCCTGTCTTGAAATAAGTAAACAAATAAATACATAAATAAATAACTTCATTGTGGCCTGGTCTACAGAGTGAGTTTTAAGACCATCACAGCTATACAGAGAAACGCTGTGTCTCAAGAAACAAACAACAACTACAAAAGAAAAAAGAATAAAGGATTTGTTCACCCTCTTGGCATATCTTCTCTTTTCTCTTTACAAGAAAGCTTTCTCTTTTCTGTTCTGTGATTGAAGACACGATTGAGGCAGAGACCCACAGAAGGAAGAGACTTAAGCCCAAGTCAGTTTAGTCAGGACCTTGATGGGGCTGGAGACAAGAGACAGTATGAGGGTTTTTAAAACAAACAACAACAACAAAGAGAATTATTTTATTTTACATGTGTGAATATTAATGCCTGCATCTAAATATGTGCACAATGTACATGCAGGGCCTGTAGAGGTCAGAAGAGGGCATTGGATCCCCTAGAGCAGGAGTCATAGGTGGTTCTAAGCTCCCTGTGTGTCGTGGGAACTGAACCCAGGTTTTCTGCATGAGCAGCAGGTGCCCTTAGCCACTGAGCCCTCTCTCCATTCCCAGAAGGAGCTCTTGTCCAGTGGAAGGGACACCCTAGAGAAGAAACTAATGTCTCAGCTCATCCGATGCAGGGCCTGCTGAGATGTGTCCATTACTTCTCATGATCGAGGCCAGAACAAGGGCCAGGGTGGAAGCCAGGGTTGCTCACACCTAGAACCCCAGGACTTGGCAGCTGAGGAGGGAAGTTCAAGGGCAGCCTGGGCTACAGAGTGAAGTGCTATCTCAAAATAAGGAAGGAAAGAAGGAAGGAAGGAAGAACGGACAAACGAGACCAACCAACCTGTGGCCAAAGAAGGGTCACAGTGTCCGTTTAATGGCTCAGCAGCCCTGAGGGCCAGGTGGCGCACAAGGTGATCAGAAGAGTGTGTGTTCAAGGCTCTAAGAACTCAGCCACGGCTGAGGGAGAAATAGGATCAGAGTCTGAATTCAGCAGCCCCAGCTAGCATCTTCTGTCCCCCCCCCCCCCCCCCCCCCCCCCCCCCCCCCCCCCCCCCCCCC
>JADRCD010096881.1:0-35083 GCA_019843815.1 Montemys delectorum | reverse complement strand
TCTCTCTCTCTCTCTCTCTCTCTCTCTCTCTCTCTCTCTCTCTCTCTTTCTCCCTCTCTGTCCCTCTCCCTGTCCCTCTCCTCTCCTCTCCTCTCCTCTCCTTGCATCTGTCTCTTTGCCTCCAGGGATCTGGAAGTCCTTCCAATTCCTTCCACCCAGCTGTTGATCCATGGCTTCTTTGGGGAACAGGACCTTAGCATCAGAACCAGCTCTACAAACTAGAATACTCCATGGATGGAAAGAAAGGTTTATTTGGAGAAGTTCAAAATTCCCATGGCTCTCAGGTAGGGTGGGGGATAAGGAGAGAACAACAAAACATGAGAAGAAAATCTTGCCATTTTAAAGACAGGTGTTTCAGGGAGGGGGCACTGTTGATTCTGGAAGCTAGAAGTTAGAGTTGGAGCGGGGCAGGGTTGTGGGCTGGAAGAGGCTGGAAGCTAGCATCGGGCATTGATATCTGTTACAGGGAGCAGATAAGGAACCAGATTCCCTCCCTACTCAGCCTAGGGTGAGAAAGGGGATGTAGTGGCTCTTCCAGGCAAACAGAAACCCCACACGGGTTTCTAAGGCATGCTGAGTGTGAGCCTTTGCTTTCCCATTCTCAATCCTTCTGCCTTCCCAGTCAAAGTCTAGCCTGAACTGAAGCCACACTATTGTTCTGGAGGTTAGGGGCCCATTCTGGACCTAACAGTGTCCTCTTCTGTCACTCTTCACCTTATTCCCTTGAGACAGCATCTCACTAAACTTGGAACTCAGTGTTTTGTGACTAGGCTGCAGGCCAGCAAGCCCCAGAGACTCTTCGATTCTAATCTACCTCTCCTAGAGTACTGGTATCACACTACCCATGGAAACGCATGGCTTTTTATATAGTAGTTGTTGGGCATCATAACTTAGGTCCTCATACTTGGGCAAGTGCTCTTACCCTCTGAGCCAGCCTTCTCTCTAATTACATTCTTCCCAAGTGAGAAGCACAGCCAGTTGGAGGAATTGCTGGCTGCCTTTAAGTCATGCCTCAACATCATATACCTGCTTGCAAGATCTTTAGCTGTAGCATTTGGACTACTAATGCTGAATGTAATGTTTTCTAAGTAGTATGTGGAGAGGAACATCTTGCAAGAGTCTTTGCCAGTGCCTCAGCCTGACTGCACATCATAGTCATGGAGAAGCTCATTTGAAATCCCAAAACCTCTGGAATATCCAAGCATTTAAAATATGGTTCTCAGCCTGTATTGCTTGTGAATTGGAGATACATAATTGACTAAATGATGGTATCATGCCGGGGGATGTACATCCATGGTTTGCAGAACATGCCAGTGCTTCCAGCCACACCTGCCCAGAGGAAAAACTGTCTCTGTGACAATGATCACCACAGAGCTTATGGAGATGAGATTTTACTGTAGTCACCTAGGCAGACATATGGGTCATAACAGGAAACACAGGGGTTTTTAGGATCCCCCACAGCTTCCAAACATATGCCTATCAGAAAGCTGAGGCCTTGAGGGACAGACTCAAGATTTGTCAGAAGGTCACCACTGCCTCAGTTTGGTACTGTGAGCTTGATGATGGAAGGTCCGTCATGTGGCAAGTTAAGAGCAAACAGATGAGACTGAAGGATGTAGCCCCTCAGTTGGTTGAACTCTTGACTAGCATGGGCAAAACCCTGGGCTCACTCCCCAGAATTTCATAAACCAAATGCATAATCCCAGAATTGGGGAGAAGGAGGCAGGAAATCAGAAGTTCAAGATCACCTTTGATTATATAGGAAGTTTGAAGCTAGCATGGGATACATAAGACACTGCCTTTAAAAAAGAGAAAGCAGAATGTATCGCCGGCCTAGTTGCCTGTGACTTCTTCAGCAGAGATGATCCGAGAGAGATTGACTCACCCATACCAATCAAGCCTCTTAAGAACCACAAAACTATGAAGTGCCAGTCCCCCTTCAGACCTGGTCCAGAAGCACCGGCATCCAATCCCCAACCTTGAGTGAGTGCTAATCCCTGCTCCCCTTGATTTGAAAATCACTATCTCAGCTTTCTGGTTGGAATTTTTGCTGGTTTCTGGAATATGTTTCCAGTGATTTCTCCAGGAATACGTAGTTAATCTGGGCTCGGGCCCTTTATACAGTCTCAGAGCTGGGGGTGGGGGTGGTGGCTGGTAACTTGCCTCCTGTCATGGATCCCTAGCTAGAAATAAGACAAGGAAGGCTCTAGAAAGTTTTCCACAGACCTGGATATTGGTTCACCTGTGTTATTGCCAAATCCTAGCCAGCTCCACCCTCAGCTTGCTCATCTCTACAAACATCTACTCTGCTCCTCACAAGATGCTTCTCCCTCATGCCTACCCCCCTAAAACCCAGAAGAAACTATGCCTGCTTTCCTCCAGGCCACTCAAGCTTATACACACTGTGCCAGTTGGAACATGACTGCCACCTCCTGCCACTTCTTGACACCCTGTCCCTCTTACTTCGTACAGATTTCCAATTGTAATCAAGGTGCTTACAGTAGTCTTGAGTCCCTAGACATGCTGGCTTGAAGTGACCTCTCAAACCTCCCCTCCCTCTTCCCAAAGCCCTGGACCACACTAGGCACTTTTCCCTTTCGTGGTGTTCCCTGTAGTTCTGGCCCTTTCAACCTCACCATTCATTCTGGACCAGGACAGGAACTGGATGACACCATATCTGGTTGCCACTCAATCAATTTCAGTCATTCACAGAATCACTCCTTCCCCTTCCCTTCCCTTCCCCTTTCCCCTCCCCTCCCGTCCTCTTCCCTTCCCTTCCCCTCCCCTCCCCTTCCCCCTTCCCCTTCCCTTCCCTCCTCTTCCCTTCCCTTCCCTTCCCTTCCCTTCCCTTCCCTTCCCTTCCCACCACACAGTTTACTTCCTAACACTCATGCTTTGATTTTTGTTTTGTTTTGTTTTTCTCTTGGTAGAATACAAAATCCTAGGAAACAGAGAATTTCTCTGTTTCTGTCCATCTCCGATTAGGCAGCATTCAAGTCTGCTTTCTGTTTCTGTGATAAAACACTCAGAAGCAACTCAGGAGAGGAAAGGATTTATTTGGCTAACACTTACAGGTCAGAGGCCATCACTAAAGGAAGTCAAGGCAGGAACTCAAGCAGAAAATTTGAAGCAGAAACTAAGGAAGAATGTTGCTGCTGGTTTGCTCACAGATTCATGCTTATCTAGCTTTCCTGTAAGGCCCAGACCCATCTGACTAGGCACAGGTCTGCACACAGTGTGCTGAGTCTTCCCAAGTCAATTAAAAATCAAGACCTCCCATAGTAACACTTGTGGTCCAATCTGATTTGGACGATCCCTCAATTGAGATTCCCTTAACAAATGGCTCTAGGCTGTATAACGTTAACAGCTAAACAGCTAGCTTAGAACAGGCAGCTAGCATAAAGTAGCTGGAGGTCTGAGATGGGGAGACTAACAAGGCTAGGTTTTGGCCAAGGATGAGGGGGTACTTGCCTAGATTCTCAATGCCTCTTTACAGTAAAGTGTTAGATAGCTGGCTTTTATAATGTAGATCATCAGTCATGTTCATGAAAGCTCCACCATCTGACATATTCACCTCCAGGAGGCCCTACATCCCAAATCATCACATGGGAGAATAGTATTTGCACTAACTGGGAATGTGCCAGAATGGGCACAAGTATTCCCTTGTTGCACCATCCCAGCTCATTTTCCTGCACCCTAGAAAACACCTCTACACAGTGAACCCTCAGAATACATTTGTTGAGTGAGTATGAGAGTAACTGAGCCCAAAGGCACTGCTGCGAAGTCAGATGCCTAGCCTGTGATTGGCTCCATCTTGTCTCTGAACTCTCAGCCCAGTCCTGTGTGGTAGTTATCTTTTCATCCAAAGCAGTAACAGAGACCAAGTGTTGTCCTGATTGTTCCTCTTTGCTTCATCTGTGAGCTGCCTGGGGCAGCAAGGCATTGCGATGTGGAGTTGGAATGGTTCACAATATTTTTTTGCTCTTCAAATGGGACTACCTCCAGGTAATGTCTGATCAGCCCTGGCCAGAGTTTCAGTCCTCACTTCATTCTCCTTGCTTCATGGGGGTCCCACCATCTGCTTTGCATTCCACGCATACATGAGGCTTGTGAACAAGGTCACTGCATCTTCTCTTCACATTTACTGGTGTCTTCCTTTAACATATCACTGTCCCACTCCAGAGCCTTTCACTGAAGAGGTTCCCCTAAGAACGTTCTGGAATCTGCTTTTGGTCAGGCAGTAGAAGGGTATCAGCTGGCGGGGCCACCTGTCACAGCTGTGCTGCAGGAGGGTTGTTTGTTCCAGGAGAAACATAGATTTTCCAAAGGTTTGCATCTAGGAACATGTTTTCAATGCTGTCATTTTGAGTGGGCCTGTGGTAGCCAGGGATATATCTTTTCTTTTCGAACACAATTCGAGACCCTTTCCTATGGAGTCCCCAGCAGCTTTAGCCAGCAGGATTGGGAGTTTAAATGGAATGCTGCCTTCAGTTAGGGGATTTGGGAAAACAATAAGAGCAACAAAGGAAGGGTGTGAAGGAGCCTGCCCAGAACTCCATCTGCTCTAGTCTGTCTGGGCAAAGATAAGATCTGTTTCATTTTCTCCCTTGTTCCTGGTGTTTGGCTGTGTCTTGACATCCCCGACATGAAATGTGCTTCGTTCTGCCCACAGCAGCTCAGAACCATGCCAAACAAGAAACACGAGCTTGCCTTCGTGCCTGGGGTCCCTGCCTGTGATCTTTACCCACAGGCATCCGCCCTTCTGTGGATCCCCAAGAACAGATGCCCCATTAGCTCAGCAATGAGCCACCGAAGGCATATCAAATTAGGGAGAAAGATAAAAGGCCCTTGCTTTTCAAAGTGCGAGCCAAAGAATCACAATAGTGTAGAGTAGGATGCGGGCTCCTGGTAATCATTGGCCCCACTGCCTCCCCCACTCAGTATCAAGGCTGTGCTCCCTTCCAGTTGCCCTCACTTGCCTGTGATGGCATGGACACATGTGCAGTGGTGGGCCTGTGAGTCTGTCAATACTGGTTAGTGATGGTGGGAACGGGCATGTGACTTCCAGGATTTCAGCCTTAGTTTTCTCTTTCAGACCAGCAGTACCACGCTTAGCTTCTTGCTGGAGAGGCAACCACAAAGATGTCAAGCATCAAGCCTGTCTATCTGTTGGGAAAAAAGACTGTGCTGGGTCCTCCTTGTCTCTTCCTACCTCCACACCACTCATCTGTCAACCATTTAGTCAGTAGTGGTTATGTATGTGCTCATACATGTGTTTTTTGAATGTGTGAGTATACATGTGTACATTTGTGTGTCAAGCACTTTTGCACACATGCCTCTATGTCTGTGCATGGATGTGTGTATGTGTGTGTGTGTGTGTGTGTGTGTGTGTGTGCACGCCCACGAATGTGTGTACAGGGACATATATGTGCACATCTCCCCCTTCTACTGACTTAGGCATGTGGGGTTACTGGGCTCAAAGAAGGCTTCCTAGCCTCAATTGGGATTTAACTTAAGTGTCAGGGTGTCAGATGTTCATAGTCACATAAAGCTCCACTGAGCCTCTGGGTTTTTGTTTCATGAACTGGAAGGAGAAAAGGCCTTTTATTATAGAATTCATAGGTGGGAGCTCAAGAGAAAGGAGGAAGAGCTGAGACATAGTAGGGACAGCTTCCAGAAGATGAATCCCAAGAGACCTCACCTTGGAGTTAAGAAGGCTTTGCAGGAGCATGGACAAGGATAATTAGTCAAGTGGACAATCAATAGGCTTTCCATCAGTTTCTATCACAGGCTCACAGCAGTGTTCAGACAAAGGTGTTCATCTATGGAAACCAATGAGCAGAAACCAGACTTCCCTGGTGGGCTTTTTTTTTTTTTAATTACAATATATTTTTAAGACTTTTCCCACCATGCTGGTGATCAAACTTAGGGCTTTAATACTTGGTGGGGTAATGTCTCAATTGTCTCAATGCAGTGCTGCAGGGCTGGTTGTGGAGATTCAGTGGTCTTCGATTCACATTGAAAGGCTGCTGTCAACAAAGCACAACAGCAGCAGAGAGCACAAGAAGCAATAGGATAGATGAACTCATGAACAGGCTAGATGAACTCACCAGTCTACCACAAAGGTAAGCAGGCATAAGGCGAAAGCCTTTCCCCACAGACAGCCCGGAATCTAGACCACCACCAGAAGGTGCTGCTCAATTTTGGGATAAGGCTTCCCATACCCTATAAGTTAAGCAAGAAAATCTCCTAAGTGTTTCTGACTTCATACTCAACTTCATTAAAAAAAAGGATACATTTTTAATAATTTTAAACTTATTAACAATATATCCCCAATATACATGTAACTAACTGGCATCAGAAATACCAACAGCACACATAGTATCTTGCAGAACTTACCTGAGGATCTAAGGTAAGGTTGCCTCTATTTTTGAACTACTGTTAAGTACCCAAATAACAGGCATATATTTTCTCATTGTCTGAAGTCTTTTAAAATAAATGATAGGTAATTTGGTGATCAAGAATGCATATATGTTTGTGTGTATATGTGTGTGTGTGTTTACATGTCTACTACTTGTGGTTGGCATTAACTATTAATAAAGGCACTATCTTCACAAGGACTTAAAGCCATCTTCTGCTCCTGTATCTTTTGAAAGGGTGTAATTGGCAAATAATTACTACAGTAAGTAAGTACCTGTGAGCAATAGAATGGAGTCACAGCATGAAAAGATGCTGCTTCCTGTCTGGGACATCATCCTCCTTTGGGGGAAAGAAGGGTAGAGACAAAGTAAGAGTGAATATCAAATGCTCCAACAAATGAATCCTGACCTTGAAGGGGAAAGAAAGTTCAGTTAAAGGATAAGGAAACATAGTTATTCTTAGAGTACAGCAGGTAAGAAAGGAACCTCAATGATGGAGAAAATTTACGCAAAAGTAAAGAAAGTTGAGAAAGTATGTAATAAAAATAAACCCCAAACTTCCAAATGCCATCAGAAATGGGGCCTTCTAAAATTTGTGAACTGAATTATCTCTTACAAAATATTGAACAGTGGCTAATCTCATTTATTAAAACAGCTAGGCTTTCCAGAGGACATCTACTTGGGTCAGCCTTAGGACCCGTTCACAGAAGGAAGGAATTTTACAGACCCATCTAGTGTAACAAATGAATATCACTGAAATACACACAGGATGCCAACATCTGTGTCCACAGAAGCTGGGTGGACCTGGACAACCACTTACTTGAAAAGATCCAGAGACCACTGGAGTAGAATGGAAAGATCATAGGCTTTGTTTCCCCAGCAAAGCTAGAACTAGCTCAGCCACTGATGTACTGTGGAGACTGGCTTCATGCTTGACTTCATTAAATAAATATACATCTTTAACATATAGTCTGATGAGCCTGGGATAGTGCTCAGCCATGGTTCATCACTTGGTGGGAGGATGACCAGAGTGAGTGTGGCAGTGACCAGCAATCAGACAACGTTGGTTTTACTTTTTTATTTAATTTTCAATGGGTTGCTTAGTTGGGAGGTCTGAAACATGACCATGATCTAGAATATTTACCAATTTAGTTCTTGAGAACAGCAGACCATTATAGATATTTTTCTCAGCACTGTACAGAACACCATGTTTAGAGGCCAGAAAACCATGTATGAGGATGAGAAGACACAGTTAAACAGGAGCAATGAGTATGTTACTGAAAGAATAGAAGTGGTGTTCTGGACAGAGGAGATCAGCCATGTCTCCTTCACACGGTCACATAAATTGCCTTTGCCACCAGAGCCTTTCAGTAGAGCATCCTAGTCTGATAACTTTGTCTGAACCTATTTTGCAAGAGAGAAGAACTTTCTTTCTCCAAAATCCTTTTAGGTATTCTAGGTCCTATGATCACCTTTCTTGCCATTTCTATCAACTGAAGATGCTCTGGGCTTTTTGCCCAGTCTGGATATTTCCGTAAATGAAACACCCTATCCAGATATCACCCATAGGCTTAACCTCCACAGACATCACTGAGGCCATGGTGTGCTGTCCTCTGGAGTGGCCAGTGGCACCAGTCTATGTGTGCATCATCCTTGCTGGTGGTAACTTTGCCTGCATGTAGACTTGCTGACCAAGCTATTGATGGGGAAGTCACAGGAGGATCATATCAGGTTGTGCTGACAATGGTAGAAGCTTCTCAGACAAACTCAACTGTGGTGGCAAATGCACAAGTTCTCTCAGTCAGGTGTTTAACTGTTGCCTTCGTAGCCAGCTTTAAATTATGCATCCTTTCACAGAAGACAGGAGAGTTCATCATGAGAACCATCTCCACTGGGGTCTCTGTTGCTGTGATAAACACTAGGACCAATAGCAACTTGGGGAAGAAATCTTTTATTTCATCTCACTGCTTGTAGTCCAGGAAGTCAGGACAGGAACTCAAAGCTGGAAACTGGTCCAAAAGCTGAAGCAGAGGTCATGGAGGAATAATGTTTATTGGCTTGTTCCTTCTAGCTTACACAGCCTGCTTTCTTAGACATCCCACAATCACCAGCCCAGGGGTGGCACCACCCACAATGGGCTTGGCTTTCCCATATCAATCACTAATTCAGAAAATGCCCTACAGGCTTGACCACAGGCCAATCTGGTTGGGTCATTTTCTCAGTTGAGATACCCTCTACCCAAATGGCTCTAGCTTGGATCAAGTCGACACAAAACTAGCTAGTACAAGAAGGCCTCTTATATTATAGATGAGAAATCCAAGTTCCAGAGATGTCCTGAGAGAACCATGAAACCCAGAAGATCTTTTAAGGAAATGTCATAACAGGCAACATTGATGGGGAGTATCATGTGTTTCACCTGGTCATTTGGGTGGAATCATAAACCACCAAGAAACCAATAGCAGGGTCCTTGAGCTTCCAGTTCATTCATTGCAACTATATAAACTCTAAAATATTTGGTCATGTTTGATAGTTTCCCCCAGTAAAGAACTTAGAAGTTAGACAAGTGAATTTCAACATCCAGCCATCAATTGTCTATCCTGGCACACTGACTGAGTTCTTTACAACACAGAGACATACATAGCAGGCTATTGAAGCAATAAGCAAATACTGTAACTGCCAGCCCTCTGGGACATGGATGGTGTTAAGATTGGTTTCTATGGGCTCCTAAGGGTTAATTGAGGAAAAGAGTGTGGGATACCAGGGCCTGCAGTTGATTTCTAGGAGTTTCTCTTTGTGGGGCCAATGCTAACACAACATCTGGCATGCACCTGAATAAATCCAAGAAGTTTCCTTTTCAATATTGAATAAATTCTGCACCTTGACTCATGGCTATTAAAGCCATGGTGGTAAGATCTCGGGCAAGCATGGCAATATTTTCTTCATGAGGCCAGGCTAGTCTAGTGAGAGCAGCATGAATCCATTTCCAGGCCCTGCATCCCAAAGCCTCTGGAGACAGCTGTCATCTGGGTTTCTTCTGCCCATCATTCTATGGGACTCACCTGATTTTGAAAGCCAACTTTCTACTTGGGTACAGGCACACTGTATCTCATGTTCCCAGGATCCTGCTGCACTTCTTTCAACCAGCTTTCCCCTAAAGATAAGTGCCTGACCACCCCACATAACCCTCCCTGTGCACTGTGGTTGGTAAAGTCTCATCACTCAATGCGATTTACATTAGAAGTTGGTCCCTTGAAAGGGATGCTTCTTCCTGTATGCCCTTCTGATACCTTCCTTAGTGCCTCTTTGTGCTGTTGAAGAGAGTTCATCTAAGAACTCTTGATGAGGCTGATTATCCATATACCTGTCTTCTATGTGTTACCCTAAATGCAGCTGAGCTGGAATTGTAGTGTGTTGGAGGTGAACAGGTTCACAGGGTTTCTTGCCGTCTCCCCAAGAGAATTCCACGGCTTCCCAGTACAACCAAGTGTTCCTATATCTAGTAGCTTTTCATGTGCTCTGTCCTGTATTTGTCTCATTATGGTGACTTCTAGAGAATTTCTTGCCCATGTCCCTGCCCTTGTCCTTTCCCCCTGTGCACCTCTAAGTGTTCTTGGGGGATGAGAGGTGGCTAAGTGATTTAGTACATGGGCTGCTTTTTCAGAAAACCCAAGTCCTATTCTCAGTGCCCACATGATAGTTCACAACCATCTGAAATTCTAGTTTCAGTTGATCTGACACTTTGTTCTGGCTTCTGTGGCTATCAGGCATCCATGTTGTATACAAACAAATATATAGGCAAGACACTTGGAAAATAAATCTTTAAAAATAATTTTTTTAAAAAGATGTGTTATCTCCTCCCTCACCTTTCTCAACCAGTTTTTGGCTTCTCAACTCTGCATAGTGTTTCCATCTTGGCTTCTCACTATGTAACCAACATGTAAAGACTACTTTGGTTTGCCCTGAACCCCAAAGCATACCCTTAGGACAAGAACTCTAACATCAGCCCTAGACTTTGGAGAAAACTGCAGAAACATTCACTGGGAATCAGAAGTGGGAGGCAAAGGGTTGACTTTCTCATGCTTGTCTCCTAGGATGTCCAGTATGGACCAAGAGCTTACCATGTTTTCTCTGGGTACTAGCTTATCTGTGTCTGACAGAAAAGTGGAACCTGGAATGCATTCATCTTATCATCTCCAAGACAGGGTATAACAAGCATTCTGATTATGTTAACAATTAACCAACAACTAACTTAGGAGATAGATATAGATAGATGTAGAACTTAACTGGACTTTTCCGGTTTTGCAGTACTAGGTGTTGAGTCTAAGGCCTCAACACATGCTAGATAAATGCTATACTACTTATATTTTGAGACAAATCCTACTATGTAGGCCAGGCTGGCCTCAGACTTACAGTATTTCTGCCTTAGGCTCCTGAGAAGCTGAGAGCACAGATGTAACCACTTCACAGCTTGCAACTGGGCTCTTAGAACATACTCTTCTAACGTCTGTATAGAGATTTTAACCAAACCACAGCACTTCTAACATCGAAGAATTTTTGGCTGGGTATTACCTAGTATCCTAGTGGATTTAATCTAAATAGCCTGCTAGCAACAAAGAAATTCTTCAAAGTTTATTTCTTCAATCTCTAGGAATGGCATTCTATTTCATAATCCACGTATTTCATTTAGTGTTTTCTAAATATATGTTAAGGTTATTAACTATTTTTATGAAAAGTCAATACTCAGAATAGTTTTGTGTGGCTTTAATAGGATTCTATGTTAAACATGTTTTTTCTTGCTCATGTTAGCCCCCAGGTCGAAAGTCACAGGCCCTCTTTCCATGTGAGAACTACATGTGATAGAGATTTAGCTCTATGCATTCTCTCTCCACCCTCTGGTTCATTAAGAGTCCACTACCCTTTGCCTTGGAGTCCATGTTGAGAGGAGAAAGTTGAGGCTGGAGAGATGATGGCTCCACAGCTTAAAAACTGCTAGCTGTTCTTCCAGAGGATCTGGGTTTAATTCCCAGAACCCACAGAGTGGCTGGTTAACATTTGTAATTCCAGTTCTGAGGGATCTAATGCCCTCTTGTGGCTTCCTCAGGCTTGGCATGCATGTGGTCCACAGACACACACGCAGACATACATGTTAAAAAAAAAAGAAAGAAAAGAAGGAAGGAAGGAAGGAAGGAAGGAAGGAAGGAAGAAAGGAAGGAAGGAAGGAAGGAAAGCTGTCTAAGGCACTGGGTTCTTCCTGTCTGTAAATCTATAACTGCAGTCTAAGCAAGGGCACATAAGATAGCATCAAAGTGGAGAGAGGAAGAGAGAGACAGTTTTAGGGAGTTGAAATCTAAATGCATCTTCATGAGGAGCTAGTTCACATCTGATGATCCCCAAGCCTCTTATTTTTTTCCACTCAGAGACTGCCTCAACTATTTCCCCTGCCTCTTCCACTCCTCACTTTCACTAGTTCTTTACTAAGATCTAATTACTAAGACCTTGAGAAGGTAAAGTTATTTAGTTGGTATCTTCCTTAAAACAAACAATGCCATTCCCTGCCTTTCTGCGTTGTGGATGGGCCTGGCACTATTTGTATGTTGATGCTAACTCTGCTCTCCTGGGAGGGGCTGTGGACAACTTCCTGTGAACCTATTGCCTAATGAATAAAGAAGCCAATCACTGGGCAAGTAGGCAGGACTTCCAGGCTGGAGAGAGGATGAGGAGAGAGGTTAGGTCCTTTTGGACAGGGATAGCCTGAGGACAAGATGTAATTTCGAATGTCTTCCGGTTTCAGTGGCATATTGTTAGGATTTGCCACTGGAGGATTTAGATTTAATATGGCTTACACATTAGGATTTTAGTTGTTGCGCCCAGCGATTGAGTTACCGTTGTTTCTGAACTAAGTTTGTGTAGCATTTTTCTTCACACAGTGAGTCATCTGGATTCAAGAAAGGTATGCTGGCAAAGCGTGGGTTTGACTGAGGTGCACCACAAAGGTCGTGGGAGTTTTGAAGCATGGGGCTAGTGTGGTAACGACCCACGAGTGGAAACCTAGTGAGCTGGGTGGAGAGATTATGGAGTTTCTGAGTCAGAGAAATAAAAACAGGTCACCAGGCCAGAGAGTAGCACGGCACAAGCAGGGGAACGTGGTGGATCGTTCATTTTTTTTTTTTTAACATTTCCTGCAACATTTCCTCTTGGCCACATAGAAGCTAGATGACCTTTTAAAATCTTCTCTGTCTGTTAGCACAGTGACAGCCTTCCAGCATCCAGCTTCCTGTCCCTGGATCCCTGTAGACTCCATTCTCTTCTTCTCCTCACAAGCTTGTTTTCTCCATTGCTGGAGACATGTCAGTGTCTACTGCCTTGCAGACCCCTTATTTTCATTGTATTAAAATTATAAAGGATGCTCAGTGATAACAGAAGCACATTCTGAGAAGTTCTATTGCATCTAATAGTTGACATACTCCGATGTTACAGGCCAGTTGACATGGGCTCTTGATGCAAAGGTGAGAAGTAATAAATATAAGATGTCTGAGGCTGCGGGTATGATACAGCCGACTGATTGATGGCACACTAGCCTAGTTTCACAGGTTCAAAAGGTAAAACATTTAAACAACGTTTTGGAAAGGATGCTATAGAGAATATCTAAGCCAACAACACAGTCATTTCTTACTGGGTATTATGGGGGAGGGGTGGAAGTGGGAGGATCCCCGGTATTTGTCAGCCACCAGCCTACCTCTAAGTTCAGTGAGTAAACTTGGTCTCAAATGAATAAGGCAAGAGTTATAGAAAAGGATACCCCACACCCTATTCTCTACTCTTGCTTGTGAACAAGGGGTATGGGCACTCGTATAAACACCATGAAAACACAACACATACACATACACTGATAAACTCACACACACACACACACTCAAATCATTCAATACCATGTATCTAGATAAACAGGTGTAGATGTGGTAGGTGCTATAAAAGACAGGGTCACTGAAAGATATAATAATAAATGACATGTAGGCATTATATACAATATAATAGATATTGATATATAGGATAAAACATAGATTATAGCTAAACAGACAGATAGATAGATAGATAGATAGATAGATAGATAGATAGACAGATAGATAGATGATAGGTAATTTATGAAAAAGAGAAAGCTCTTGGCTGTACCTCTGCTCTGTGTGCCTGCCTTTCTTTTTTTATTATTTTATTTATTTACATTCCAAATGTTGCTCCCCTACTGGTCCCCCCTCCATAAGCTCTTTACCCCATGCTGCCTCCCCTTTACTTCTGAAAGGATCCTTGCCCTCCCATCCACCCACTCCTACTTCCTGCCAATTTCATGCCCCTTCCCTAGGGCGACAAGTTTCTACAAGATTAAGGGCATCCTTTCCTGCTGAGGCCAGACAAGACAGTCCTCTGCTACATATGCAGCAGGGGCCATGGACCAGCCTATCTATGCTGTTTGGATAGTAGCTTAGTCTCTGGGATCTCTGAGGGATCAAGGTTAAAAATTGTGGAACTCTTCACAGATTTGCACATCATACTTACACAAGGACCATACTAAACTTCTGGGTATCATTGCAATTTTAGTATATGTGTTGCCAAAGTGAGCACATGTCTGCCTTTCTTATCTTCATAGTTCTCTGGTGACCATTCTTTCTTCATGCCTAACACCAGCTCTGAGACAACAGTCTAAAAAGGATTCCCTGTTTCCTCTTTGCCTTTCCAGGTTTTGCCTAGTGCCTTCCTAGTAGCATGGAGATAGATATAATCATGGAATGGGTTTCCCTAAAAAGCAAATAAAATATGAGACAATTGTTCTAATAATGAAGTTTATTTGAGAATTGATTCCCATCAAATTTGCCTAATGCATTCATAAGTATGGTCCCATTTCTAAATAGTCTATTGCTGGAGCCCATCAGAGAACCATGTACTGCCCTGTCTACCTTTCAGGGACCCTCTGCCCATAGTCCTTCTCCTTCAGCCCACTGTCTCTGACTGTGGGTTCACTTTGGGATGCTACAGGAAAAATGTGCTTTGTGGAAAAGTGCATGCTTGCTCTTGAGGAAGGCTATCTGTCACATAAGAGATCGTTCTCAACATGTCCTCACATGTCTCACATGAATGAAACAGGCTCTGAGAGCATCAGCCACTTCCGGAAAAGGAGGCAGGTGTCTTCCTGCCTGTTGCTGTATTAAAGCCAATAACCTAGGAATTTACACTTTGTCTGAGTCAGAACTTCACTGGCTGCATTCCTGATGACTATATCACTCTCATGCCGTCTGGCAGAAGAAAGGCAAACACACAACGGACAAGGAAGAGAGGTCGGAGGAAGGTCTAAGATGGAGGTTTGCTCATGAAGAAGCAGCATCAGGAGAATTACATTAGTTATTTTTCTGTTGCTGTGATAAAATACCCTGACAGAGCCAACATAACGAGGTTATTAATTTTTTCCCCTAGCTTATGGTTCCAGAGAGATAGACAAGAAGAGTAGGCAGTGAAGGAGTAGCAGCAGCAGCAGGAACAGGAAACAGAGATCACATATCTTCTAACACAGGAAGCAACGTGAAAGAAGGAAGTAGATGAAAGCTAGAAAGCCTTACAGCTCCCTCTGAGTGATGCACCTCCTCCTTCCCAAGCAGGACCACCAACTAGAAACGAGTGTTCAAATACATGAGCCTATGCGGTACACTTTTCATTCAGGCCTCCACAATAATCATCTGGAATTCTGAGAAAAGGTAAGTAGGCTGCAAGGTGCCCAGCTCAGCTTCTGGGCACCTTGGCTGTCTCTGATTTCTTCCTCTGGATGGAGGATGCCAAGAAAGTCACAGAGCTGAACATCTGTTCCCTCATCTCATGTGGCTGACTCGCGGACAACCTGTCCAAGGATAAGATCAGCACAGAGGAATTCAGTACCCAGGTGCTAGAGGACACGTCTTTGGAACATTATAAGAAAGCCTGAGTCCTGCAGCTGACCTAGAATCATCTCTGCTTTCCTACAAGTTAGTACATTTACGCTGATGCTTAAGGACATTTGGTTGAGGACCTTATCCTTTGCTCCTAGAAGGGCTTATGTATGATACTCTGTACTTGGATGAATGTTCTGGAAGGAGAATAATTGTTTGGAGCAAGTCAAAACATTTGAGACGAAATGAGTTCCTACTCCTTTAAATAACAGCCATGTGATAGCATGAATCTTAAGTGGTCTATGAAAGTAAAAATTCAGATCATGGGGCTAGTTGACAATTAACTAGCACAATATATACACATAGTATAGATACATACATTATATGTCTACATATATGTAGTCTCCGTGTGCATGTGCATGTGTCCACTTATGAACTCATGCACCTGAACACAAAATGACCCCTGACTTTACAGTGTCACCTCAAAGAACCTTAGCCAAGTCACTACAGAGTAGATGTAAAGAACTCTGGTCATTGTTAATCCCATTGTTATTAATGGACTTGAACTTATTGACCAGAGGTAAATTTCTCAAAATCTCCTGAGCCCTCCCAGGTACATTAGGTCCTCAGCTACCACACTCCAGCTCCATCCTGGATCTGTGACTTCCCCCCCCCCCCGCCCCTCTTCGACCTTCTTTGCTTTTGAGGAAGGTACTTAAGAGGTAGAAGGATCTAGGAGCAGTTAGGGAAGGGAAATATGATCAAAATATATTTTATAAAACAACTCAAAAAAAGGGAAAGAAGGATAGTGTTTCCGTGTTCAATGAACAGGCCTTCAAGATAGCTGTACTGAGCTATCTTAACAAGAATGGAAACACAGGATGCCCTTTTGCTATATGAATGTCAGACAGCCTGTCATTATTACAGCTAACATAAGAGAAGGTCAGATGCATAATTAATAAGAATTTCATGAGAACAAAGACAGCACTTAGAAGCTGCCTTAGCTTTTAAAGAATGCAAGAAGCCTACTGGAAAAAAGAGGGAAGAGATCAATTGTGAAAATCAATATTACATCTACAGGAGAGGTGTGAACTCCTTAGTAATCACATACCATGTTCCCCTTTTATATGTAAGGCAAATATTTGAAGACCCTCCAGTGGATGGCTGAAGCTGTGGCCAGTACTGAATACTACAAGCACTAATTTTTTTTATTATGCATGCTTACTTATGTTAAAGTTTAATTTATTAATTAAGCTTGTAAAAACTTAACTTTGTGTGTGTGTGTATGTGTGTGTGTGTGTGTGTGTGTATAGATATAATCATAATACAGTATTATAAAAGCAGTATGAATAGTCCCTTTTTGTTGTTCCCAAAGAAAGGGGGTTTACTTTTAGGGGCTAAGAGGATAGTTCTCCAGTTCTAGAAGGTCTGACTCCCTCTTCTTGCCTCTACTGGTACCAGTACCATGTGTGCATATGGTGCATAAAAATACGTGGAATCAGAGCACCCATAGATGTAAAAAACAAATGTTAAAGGGTTGCTTTGAAACAAGTACTGTGATACCATGATGATGGATCTGGGTAGGAATAGAGAGAAAAAGTGCAAAATCTCAAATGGAAGAATCAGTCATTTCACTCCTCATCCCAGTAGTAGTGCCTCCATGTTCTGCAGTTGAAGGACAAAGGCATGCCACTTGCACTGGGCATTCCCACCTTCAAGGTAGCCTGACTTAGGCTTTGAGAGAATAAAAAATGCTTCCCGAGAGAGGGAGCAGGTATCCCAGGGAAGACGGCAGAACTTCCCAGAGCGACTTGAATAGGCATACAGAAATGCACACAGTCTGAAGATGCAGAACCCAAGAGCACATGGGGAGTCTGCAGAAGAGTCTGGATCCATTACTGTAGGTGGCTCACCTACATCTTTGGGAAGCCTTTGTGCTGGTTGCTTTAGGAGCTAGTAGAAATGTTCTCAATACAGCTTACCTGCAAGATACTCAGGGATAGTCCTCCCCACACAGGAGCACTCCTAAGATATGCTCCTCATTCTGCATTGGCACAGCTGGATAGACTGATGGGGTTTAAAGTTCAGCTCTGTCACCTTCAGTAGAACAGATGCTCCAGTCTCCATCCAGCTTGCCATGTCATGGGGCCAAAGCTGGATTTCATAACAATACCCTTCTCTCTTTCCCTTCCACATCCTCTCCCTAGGTGAGGGGGAGTTTACCTTCCAGGTGCCCCGAAGGGAACTTTGCCAATAATCACTACCAGGCTCAATCCCCTTAACAAAGTCTTTCTCTTGAAGACTGAAAGTCAAGCTGTGCCACCCCCTGAGCATAGCAACTGCATATTATACTCAACCTGTGCTGATGTCCCCCATTGTGGGTTTTCTGAAGAGACAAGTTTGCCAAAGTGTTAGGAGAAAATCATGCTGCTCATCTACAACACGTAAGAGGGACCACCATGTGTCTAGGGTGTCAGCTGGCACTGGGATACCATCAGTAGAAATAAAGGCATGAAATGGAGCCACAGCCAGGTAGGTTTGTGAGAGAAGACTACCCTCATGTGGGTAACACTCCTGAAGGAGTCACAAAGCCAGAGAACTCTGAGATGGTGTTAATAACAACCTGGAATGAAAATGTATTTTCCCATCTTTAGCTGCATGTTAGGTTCAGCCAGAAGTAGGATCTGTAATCTGCTCAAAAAAACAAATGGTGTTCAATCTTTCCATTCCCAATAATTGCCTCATCATTTCATTCCAGATGGTAGATCTAAGCAATGAGGTGACTGGACGACAATAGCTAATACCTAATAAATGGAGTAATCTTTTGATAGGTGGCATTGTTAAAAGACAATGACAGGTTAGAAGAAGTAGGTCATTGTGGGGTATGCCTTTGAAGGACATTGTGTTTATCCCCACCCCTGTCCCCTGCTGTTTCCTTCTCTGCTTCCTGGCTACCATGAAGCAATCATCTTTCTTCCACTATGTCCTCTCTATTGTGCCTTCTACATCATGCTCTGACTTTCCACAAGCCCTTAGTGATGAGGGCAAGTGGTCAAACCCTGAACTCTCTGAAACCAGACGCCAAAATAAACCTTTCCTCCTTCTCAGTTGTTTCTCTCAGGCATCTGTCACACAATGAAAAGTGGATTGATACATCCCCTTTTGTGTGCATCTGCCTGCAGGACTCTGCCCAGTGGTATATACTTACATTGGACACTATCTCTGAATGCCTGTTGGTGTGAGCCTTCATTCCTTGCCCAGCAGAGGCAATGTTTTTGCTTTTACTCAACGTATTAGACGTGGTTGGCCAGCAGTGACACAATGACCCCAGTTGCCTTTGTTTTCTTTGTAGAATTCCAAAAATAACAACCACCTCTTTTTACACCTATTCAAAACTGGCCCATGAGCTCATATGGGTACATCTTCTTTTAATGTGTTTTAATTCAGGATCCCCCAAAGCAACCACAGGAAAGATAAGTATTTTTGACACATGTTATTTTTAAATTCCTAAGATCTGAGAAACTAAAGGCAAAACATGTTCAAAAAAACAAATGAAAACACGTGAAGGCTGAAACGCTCAATTCTACCATCTGAGTCTTTGCTAAGATGAGTCATGCCTTTGCTAAGTAGGAAAGCCATGCCTACTCTAGCTACCCAGACATCCTTGCTGGTCAAGTGTTCTAGGAAACTGCATCTGACTCTTCCATCTCTCAGTATTCCTACTTTACATGATTTCCGAACAATCAATCATATTGTATAAAGCTGGCACTTTACTATAGTAAAGGGCAAACAATGATCCTGGAGGATGCATCTTAGTAATGTCACCTGAGTCATAGGTCTTGCATCAATCAATAGTACCGTTTCCAGAGCCCTGTGCAAAGAGTAAGTAAAACTGGCTCACAGCCGCCCAGACATTCTGTTTTCTTCTTTCCTTTCTTGCCTTTTCCTGTTGTTTGTAATCTTTCTTTAGGGAATATATATATATCATGGTTTTCAGCTCAACTCCAGGACACTTATGAGGGAGAGAATCTAAGTGCACACCTTTTATTTGAGAGGTGATTTCAAGAAACTCCAGGGAGGAGCAGGGAAAGATAGGAGTCACCAGCATCCCCAAACAATTTAGAGAGCACCAAACTCATCATTGCTGTGGGTACTCAGCTTAAATCTGCAAAGTGATATGAAACTCAGTGAACATAACTCTAGTCATCCTAGAGCCTTGGTCTCAGAGAGTTAGAAGACCAAATCCATCAGCTGTTAGTTAATGGTTGTCCCAGGGCGCTGTTAATCTACCACTTCCCCAGACAACAGAACTTTCCAAGGCTCCAGACAAAGACCTGATGACAGAGAAGCAGTTCCAGACTGAGACCAACAGGAATACATAGGCAGGCTTTAATAGCACTGAATCTGGGTGGCCCTTGGCTGGAAAACACATCCTATATAGGAACTGCTCCAAAACAAAAGTTTAAATTGACCTTAAAACTGTGTATACTGCTTTTCCTGACAAAAGAGTAGCTCTTAATCCTGCATCAAAGCTTGTATTTAAATCTAGCTGGAGGTCTTCTTTCAAAAGACCAATTAATTCAACTCTACAGTGAAAAAGCATGTGTATGCATGTGGATATGCATTTATAGATGTATGCATATATTTGTATAACAAGCATGTAGATATGGATATATAGACATATGCATATATTTACATAATAAGTAGGCTACAAGGGCTCCTAGGAGATGTTCAGTCAAGAAACTGAGCAGACTGCCAGAATGACTCCAAGGGAAAGAGCCAAGACGGGTGTCAGAGGGTGAAATGAATTCTAACACAGGACAAGAGGCATTGTATGAGGATGTAGCCCTGACCTAAGTGCTGACATATGGTGGCACTTCACTGGGTGGAAGATGGGGATGTGGGTGGGAAGGACTGAAAAATGAATGAAGTGCAAGAAACTCTGATGAGGGAAGCAGTGTGGAAGGAAGACGGTGTGAGAACTGGTTCCAGGGATTTTATCATGTGCCCTCGACTTATCATCTGCAATCTGTCTAACTCAACATAATAAAAATTATGTAAGCCGGGCCCTCATCCTCAGGAACACATTTATGTGCTTAACAGGCAGATGTGGTCAGTAGCTCCTAAATCATTGCCCAACACCCAATGAATCAAGGGATGACCCTTAATGTGCAGTTTTAGGTCTTAAAGAGAATCCTTACATCTGAAGTGTCCGGTGTAGAACATCTGTCTTGGTTCTCCTACACTTCAGTGAGATATTGAATTCATCAACCAGATTTCTATTTCCAACATTCATTTAAAATTGTCTCCTGGACAGCTGTGTGTCAGTTCCAGGGTGACTTACTGCTAATAGTCCCCACTGAGAGTCCTGATCTTGCTAGCATTCTTTCAGCACCATTATTGACTTGGCTAGTGGATGACAAAAATCCAAATGGTAGCCACTAAATAGTATGAAACATCCCAATTTTAACCTAAATTGGGGGCAAGAACAGTCTCGAGGCCTCTGCCCAAGGAGAGCTCAGCAGATGACCCAAAAGACAAGAGGAAAGGCCTGTGTTTGAAGAATAACAATCAGTGGCTGAAAGCTATTAAGTTCACTCTTCTAGTTCAAAGAGATTCGAAATGGCAATTTGTCAGGCAACTGTTGTCACTTTAGATGCCCCCAGTTGCTTCCTTTGAAGCTCTTGATTGACTACAGGAGGCTATGCCAGATTCTTCTAAAGACAGATTTCCACAGTTGAACACATTTATGTCACAGTAATTATGACTCTTCCCAAACTTAATCAACAAAAGGCAAAAGAGTGCGAGTCTGAGAAAACATTCATGGGTTTGGGCCCAATCCAGGCAGTGGCCCAGTGGCTGTGCACATGGCCAGCTGAGTGGTTTCGGTCACCTCACTGTGATGTTCATTTGCTGGAGACACAGGTAGAGGGCCTGCCTACTTGATGGATATGATAATTAAACAGACTTCAACTTGAAATGGATTTCTAGAGAAAACAAAACTAGCCCATTAATAATAAATAATTTGCCAGGTAGTGGTGGTGCCTGCCTTTAATCACAGCAGATGGACGACAGAGGCAGATGGATCTCTATGAGTTCAAGGCCAGTGTGGTTTATAGTGTGAGTTTCAGGACAGCCAGGGATACACAGTGGAAGCATACCTCAAAACAAACAAACAAATAAACAAATAAAATAACCTAGATTAAAACACAGTGTTATCACTTTATGTAGCAGAGATGGATCTAGAAGGAAGTGGCAAACCAGTTGTCTTTGAAACGAGATGAAAAACAAGTGGTCCCCTGTGAAGCAGTAGGTGATGAGCTTCAGGGAAATGCTCACAAAAGGCATTAGCTCATATACCAGACAATCACCAAATGAGAACTGTGGATGCACTGAGCCCTAAGTCAGATTGCCATTCACAGAATAGACAACTTTTAAGTTCTCTGAAGCACTTTTGCATCAGTAAGTATTTGTGACTTATGTTTCTATTTGTCATGTTGTTAGGAACCTATGATCAAGAATAGGAAGCTTGTTTTTAGATGTCTGCTGAGTAGGGAATGCATAAAGGTTAAAACTGAGATGTTTCATACTAGTTTACTGGTTACCATTTGGGTTTGGGGATCCATTGACCCCATCTGAGGCCTCCAAGGGGAAAGTAAAACCAAAGACAACCTGAATCTAGAAAGATCAGAGGCTGTCTCCAGAGCTCACCATCTTTCTAACCAGCTTAGCATGTCATCATCCTACCTCAAATAGGAGGAGAGTAATACAGAAACAGGAGCCTCTGGAGAGGACCAATGAGGTGGAATCTGCCCAGTAGCTATGTGCCAGGTATCCCTGCATACCCAGGGACACATCCATTGTAAGTAATCAAAGTGAAGTCATGGTAGAGAAAATAACAGTAGAGATATCTGAATATGGGCCAGGGACAGGGTAAGGAATCAGGGAGATGGTAACCAGGTCAGTGGTGTAGATGGACAGAGAGAAAGCTAGAGAAGATCTGCAGGGCTAGGAGTGAGGTCAGGGAAATGGTAACTCACCATGGACAATGGCGGACAGATGGCAGGAGACAAAGCTGTGGAAGAAAAAACAAGATGAGGAAACTCAGCTTTAGTTGTTTCACGGGTAACACCAAGCACAAGGGCTCGGAGGGCAGTATATTTGGTGAAAAGGAACATATGCATAGAGCAAATGGTCAAGAAACATCACAGTGTCAAGCCATTGCATCCCCATGTGTGCATGTAGGCTGCTCAAGGAACATGCCTGACTCTGGGATGCCGCTCAAACTATCTAATCATCAGCCCCAGGTTTATGCTAACTGGTCTATCCCATGGCACCCAAAAAATGGATCCCCTCTGTATGAAAACCCAGAAGAAGTGAGTTCCTACAGGAACTGCTCAGATAAGGAAGACGATTGACCACACGCATACATAGGCCACGGAAGTCATGGCACCACAAAACCAGTCCAAAGGTTTTCAGAAGAACAATAAGACTTTGCAGTTAAAAATTCATTTAGAAAAAGGTATGCCCTCCAATCAGGAAAACAAGGGGAAAGACATTTTTCCGAAGAGAATGAGATCGTTGAGAGAGCCTGGGTAATGTGAGAAGGCAGCGGAAGGCATCCTGCCTTAGTTACCTTTCCCAAACTGTGATTAAACTACTCTGACAAAAAATCAGATCAGAGAAGAATAGGTTTATTTGGGGCTTACAGTTCTGGAGAGGATACAGTCTATGGTGGAAAGGAAGGTGCAGAGGAAGGAACCTGAGGCCAGCGAGATCACATTCACAGAGGGGAAGATAAGAGAAAGAAGGAAAGGGAGAGAACAGGAAGTGGAGTCCAGCTACAAAACCGGAAAGCCTGCTCCCAGTGGTGTACTTCCCTCAAGGTTCAACCTTATAAAGGTTCCATAACCTCCCCAATACACTACCATCCACAGGGACCAAGTGTACAGTTTAAAGGCATGAGTCTATAGGGAGATCCTTTTTCATTCAAATCACCACATTCCACTCCCTGGCCCCTAAATACCTCATGGCCATAGCATACCACAAACCATCACACCTTCCTAATAAAGAACTATGATGACGACTCTTCTATTCTATGATAAAATACCATCATCAAAGATAACTAGTAGAATAAATAGATTATTTTGGCTTAGGGTTGCAGAAGGATAAATGTCTATCCTAATGGGGAGGCATGGCAGCAAGCAGCAACTTTGGTGGCAGGAGCAGAAAGCAGAGAGATTCTTCTCAGCTACAAACGTGAAGCAGAGAAAGTAAACTGGAAGAGGGGTGAGGCTACAAACTTCCAAAGCCTACCCTCAGTGATGTACTTCCAGAAAGACTGTTTAGATTGCCTTCCAAAATGGTACCAGTAACTAAGGATTAAGTATCCAAATGCCTAAGACCACGGAGGATCATTCTCATTCAAACAACCAAGTCCCAACCCCTGGCCCCAACAAGCCGCATAGCCCTATCAGAATGCGGAATGTACTTAGTCCAAGTTCAAGAGTCTCCACAGTCTTTCTCAGTCTCAACACTGTTTAAAAGACCAAAGGATCTTTTGGCATTCAAAGTAACCTTTTAACTGTAGCCTCCCTTTAAAAAGTCCATCCTTCCAACATACAATGTGAATGCATTACTATTTCAAAAGGGAGAAAATGGGGTAGAATGAGGAAATGCTGGGCTAAAACCCAGCAGGGCAGAGACCAGCTCCTGTAGCTCTGGGTCTAGGGTCTGAGACTTTAGTTTCAAAGGGCTCAGATGGTTCTGCCCCTCTAGCTTTGCTGTCTGACACATACATCTTTCGGTCCAGATGGTTTCGCTCCCTGTATGCAGCCCTCATGGGCAGTTGTCTTATGACTCTAGCGCTCCATTGTAACCCAGGCTTCAGTTTTACAACTTTACTCAATGGCTCCTCAGGGCCTCCTGACCTTTTAGGACATCCGTGCAAGGACGTCCTTGCCACATGCTTTATAGGTGGCTCTTTAAAAGCATGGAGAACCCCTTCAGCTTTGTATTCTGCATGCCTCTGAAGCAGACACCATTTGCACTACTCTGGCAAGTTCAGCAGCTCTCGATAGACCCTGGCTCCCTTGAATTGAATTAGCAATATCTTTTTTATTCACTTGCTTTCTAGATGCATAAAATTCCTTAGTCTCTCTTTTATGGACTGGAAGCTTACCTGGATGGGCTCTTGCCCTTTGGTACCTGTGTCTTCCTTTCAGTACAGAGCAGGCCTCTCCTTAATGGTGGCAGACTTCCTGATAATTACAGACTTTCCTTCCACAAGAACTGTGGCTGCAATGTTAAGCTTCCTAGTGCTCCTTTTCTCTTTTTCCTTTTCTGGCCCACTTTTTAAACTGTAGACCTGAATATTGATTGTCAGTAACAACAATGCCACAGATTCAATATTATGCGGTCTTGAAATTTTCTCCACCAAAGAATTTAGTCTGTTAAAATTCAGCCTCAGAAAAGTTTAGGTCAGTCAGGCAGACAGAAAGCACATCACATAAATGGCCTGTAGCCCAATTGCTCTGAAGTACTTGCTTTCATCTGAACCCTCATGATTCATGCCTCTACAGTCTGAGTGAGTCTCAGCACTGCTGTCTTCTAGGCTTAGGCCAATGACTTCACAATTCTTCCACAAATTAGCACGATCAGATTCTGTCTGATAACAACCTGTTAGTTAGTTTTCTATTGCTGTTACAAAACATGGACAGAAGAAAGAGTTTATTTGGGCTTATGGTTTCAGAGGGAAAGTCCATAACAGTAGAGAAGTCTAGCAGCAAGGAAGAGGCATGGCAGGAGCAGGAAACTGAGGGGTCATATCTTCAACAACAAACATGCATGAAGCCCGGAGAGAAGCCATCTTGGGAAAAGTCAAGGAAAAGAGTAGTCCAGGAGGAAAGCAAATGACCAACCTTAAGGAGACAATAGCTTGTCTTCTGTTTTGTGTGCATTTCCAAACTTATCCCTGATATTTTAGAGTTTCTTGCAATTGCAGCATTCTGAATCATAGACAAAAGGCCCCCTACTCATGTCTGCATTTGCATGTACATATGCGAATAAATATAGCTTGGTGTACTCCCATGTCTTTCTTATGATATGATGTGATCTGAATGGCCCACTAGACAAGCACACATTGCTATTATGGACCTACCACTACTTGAAAGGAAGCTGGAAGGCACAGAATGGCTCTAACGCTACCTTGCCTGGATTGAATTCCTATGAGTAGATAAGCTACTCACTTCTCTGTGCTTTTATTTCTTCATCTATTAAATTACAGCAAGGCTCTTCTAGTGCCATTCTGGTGTGTAAATGAGTGGTTTTATTTTAAAAAGAGCTTAGGACAGTACCTAACACTGAGCATTCTGCAAGATTTAGCTGTTTCTGTGATGTGTTTTCTGTCCTCCTTCCAGGACACTTACTGACATGTAGAAGCATGGGGGAGATTAAATTTACTTTGAGGATAGTTTATTTTACTCTGCTTGGATCCCCTTAACTTCATCCCCCAGGCGGTAGTCCATATTTTAGCACACCAATAGTAGTGTTTATGGCAACCTGGGGAAACTTTCAGGCTTCCTGGAAAATGCTTCCTATGGTGGAGGGAAACCTGAGTCTTTGTAGTTTATTCATCCTTGGTCAGGTTCCGTCCCTGGTGGCCACATCAAACAGATTGGATCCAAAAGCAGTATTTCAAGAATGTCAAGGTGATTGGTAAGATCTCCTGAATCTTCTCCAGGACAGAAAACTGTGGTGACTTGAATAAGAGTGATACCTATAGGTTCATATATTTGAGTACTTGGTCTCTACTCGGTGGAATTATTTGGGAAGTACATGGAGGTGTGGCCTTGTGTGGAGAGGTGTATCACTGGGCAACTTTGAGGCTTCAAAAGCCTGTGTCATTCCCAATTAACTCTCTACCTTGTGCTTGTGGATCAGACACAAGTTCTCAGCTACTGATCCAGAACTGTGTCTGTGGAGTGCTGCTGTGCTCCCTGTCCTGATGGTCTTAGTCATCTGAAACTGTATCCCCAATAAATTCTTTCTTCCACAAGTCTACTTGGTCAAATATCTACATCAATATAAAAGTAACCAAGGTAATAACCCACAGGCTTAGTTGACATTTTCTAAGACATGACTTTAAGTACTTCCATGTCTGAGTTGGCTGCAAGCTCCCATTGATGTCAATACTACTTAAAATATGATATCCTGGACAGAGCATCATCTTGAGAAGTAGGATTTGATTAGGACAGAATATAATGAGCCTAGGATCTTCTTCATAAATATTCTCTCAGTGAGACCAATATGAAATCCACTCTGTTACTGCCACATCTTGAGGTCTCCCTGAATCTCTTAAGTTAGCCAGGCACTACCAACTTGGTTTTCAGCCTCTTGGTCACCATCTTAGTCAGGATTTCTATTCCTGCACAAAAATGACCAAGAAGCAAGTTGGGGAGGAAAGGATTTATTCCGCTTATATTTTCACATTGCTGTTCATCACCAGAGGAAGTCAGGACTGGAACTCAAGCAGGTCAGGAAGCAGGAGCTGATGCAGAGGCCATGGAGGAATGCTGCTTACTGACTTGCTTCCCTTGGCTTGCTCAGCCTGCTCTCTTATAGAACCGAGGATTACCAGCCCAGGGATGGCACCTCCCACAATGGGCCTTCCCACCCTTGATCACTAATTGAGAAAATGCCTTACAGTTGGATCTCATGGAGGCATTTTCTTTCTCTAGGATAGCTCCAGCTTGTGTCAAGTTGACACACAAAACCAGTCAGTACAGTCACTTTCATTGACACCATTTTGTTTAGTGTCAATAAAATTTATATACCAAGAACAATGATTGTTTGAGAAAATTAATTTTTTGTTGAACCTTACTTTTGCCACACAATGCCACATAATCTACTGCTTCATTCTATAACTTGAGAAGCATACCGCCAGATCTGACACTTAGTAAAGCACAGCTAAGTCGCAGGACAAAGTTGGGAGTCACTAGGCACACAGTTGGAGTTACCCACTGTTGTCATTTTTGCTCTTCTTGGGGAATATTTAGAGCATAGCCTTGCAACTAATTAAGGCTCAAAAGAAGTGTGTACTGAACTGGGTTCCATCTCCATTTCCCTTTGTATGCTAAAGTATTTCATGAAACAGCTTGTCAAATTATCTACCCATAGCATAGCAGGACATAGGGCCATTTAGCTATTGGGCAGGTGAGGTACCTTCTTCACTGATAGGCTGAAGGGGCTTGTTTTAATTACTCTTGAGGAGCAAGAGCAGAATAACCTGTTGATAAGGTGAGTTACATTAGTAGAATTTGCTGCACCGTTAAAATTGATCAAAAAAAGAAATCAGTGCCCTAGTAATTTGATGAGCTTCAGAAGGGCTTGCTAAGGGACCTTCTGTGTCCCAACCCCAGGTTTAAGGAGTCTAGGTAAAGCCTATAAATTTGCATTTCTAGCAAGTTCCCAAGTGATGCTGAAGGTACTTACATGAGGGCTTTACTTTGAAAGCCACTGCCTTATGAACATCT
This sequence comes from Montemys delectorum, assembly GCA_019843815.1. Taxonomy (NCBI): domain Eukaryota; kingdom Metazoa; phylum Chordata; class Mammalia; order Rodentia; family Muridae; genus Montemys; species Montemys delectorum. Next base: position 7,222 of record JADRCD010096881.1, on the reverse strand, counting down.
TTCTGGCACTAAGAAGGTATAGAAATGGATAAGAATGGGGAAAAGCAAGAGTTCTGCTCACACTCCTGAGGAACTATCTCTAGCACAAGACTGAGTCATTAATCTTGTATTCACATTTTAATGAAAAGTCCTTTGGTTGTTGTCTATTTCTGACTATGGTTGTGATCTCTCTCTCTCTCTCTCTCTCTCTCTCTCTCTCTCTCTCTCTCTCTTTTCAATTCTGTGCCTTGTAAATAAAACCTGTTGATTAATTTAGGTGCTGGCAAGGAGACAAGGGTCTTCTCTGATCTTTGGCCAAAACTTTTTCTACAACATAATACCCACTACATGGTTTAATCTAGTATTTCTTTTTAAAAAAGGAATGGAGTCTAGTGTGAAATTGCTATTTCTCAGTGAACTCATGCTGGCTTCTCGTGATCACAGATTCCCTGAAATGGGGAACCAGAATGAGTAATGTGTTCCAGAATCTTGCCTGAAACAGACATTGAAGGTGTGTGCTCCTTGATCAATGCTGACTCTAACACAAAACAAAACTGGAAGAATTGCATCTTCCAAGGGTGCCCCCATCTTTACTCAGGATGACTTTCCAACAACAGGCTTGTGCCTCTGGGAAAACTTTTGCTTCTTTCAAGGGTTTCCATGGCTGTCCATAGTACATTGTAATTTGCTCCTGGGGACTGGCAGATCCCCCAACTCCCACAAGGCATTCCTTCTCTTCCTAGTCCACTTCCCAGTGGCAGAATGCAGAGGCACCTTCCCAAAGCTCTTATGGTACCACATCCTCAGGATATCATGCTCTTGACTGTGAGTACTCCAAAGACTGAATTAGTCTCTCATGATGCTCAGGGCGACCTGCATTCTGGGTGTATCCTGGACAAAGGTAAAACAAGCCAATGGACACAAACTCAAAGGTGGGAAGTGTTGCCAGGCAACTGCCTGCCTGCCAACTATGGTCTCTGCAGCAAAGGCAGCTTTCATGACATATCCAATATGCCTTTCAACAAGGATCTGACCATAAAAAGATGCTGTGAGAGTAGACACTGTTTCCTCTGAAAGTCCCTATTTCATTTGTACAACCTCCTTTGTCTTAGACCCTTGCTCTTCTCTGCTCGTGAAGGTCTAGTCACTCTTGATGCTAACCAACAGATTTATAGAACTGGCTTGATCAAGCCTCACTGAGATCTGAACCCAAAGAAAACCAGGAGATGGACAATTCTGCAACAAGCCCTTTGCAAAGACTCTTGGAGATCTTGTTTAATCTTCATGGATATCAGTTGGTTATATAACCCCCATTTTAAAGATTAAGAAGCTGAGGCTCAGAAATGTGGTGTAAGTGCAAGGGATCTGACTTCAAAGTCTTATGTAACCTTTTGGTCACCTACCCCAGGAACAACTGGTGTTGGAGGGCACTGTTCACACTAAACTCCCTAAAACCTTTTTCTTTCATTACCTAGATGTTTGGATTCTCAGAAGCCCACTGAAAGGCCTGTGGCTGAAAGCCTCTGAGGGCTATAGACTTGTTTCCCGCTTCCTCTCTACACTGATACTTGAAGCCTTCATTCTTTTCACCCTAGCATGGCTAACAGGACAGAGGGCACACACATCTGTGTTCCCACATACCCTCCCCTTCATGTACATAAACATCGCCAAGGAGACACCTGTGTATACAGTCACCTGCTTTGGCCAGACAGATATTTATTTGATGTTGTATAATGAGGGGAATTTGCACTCAGCCTTGAAAATTTGGCCACACTGGCCGGTCCTTCCTCTTCCCCAGTGATTTCTTCACGGAGAACGGCCACAGTCCACTGATACTTTGCTGTACTCTGCTTCACAGACCTAGGAAGATCTGTTTTGCACCTGTACCCTCGCCTCTCTAGGTGCTTAAGCTGTCAGGGCAGCCCTGCATTGGCATGTTAAATCAAGCTGGACATGACAGGGAGGAAGTGCTTTTAAAGGCAGGTGTCGGATCCTGTCATACGTTGTTTTATGGGATGGCCCTTTAAAACAGAACTGTGTAATGGGGCTTGTTTTAAAGAGATGGGTCTGTCTCGCTGGGCTAAATGGAAACTATGTGAAAACATGGCAGGAATATAAACCAGGACCGTTGAGGCCTACCATAATCCACACACACAAGGGAGACCAGTGGAGGAGTAGTGGGGCTCTTTCCCACCTCAATAAACCTTAAATGCCTGTTGTGGGCTGCCCTTTAAAATGACAGTAGATGTCTTTGTCATAGCCAGAGGGTAACCACAAACAACATTACTTCTCTGGGTGACCCAGCTCCCTGGGAAAGCTCCTGGATGGCTAAGTTGCTCATGTTGCTCATTCCTTTACTACTTATTTTAAATTAAGATGTTTTAGCGGATTCCAATTTAGCTGCAGGGTTCCTCGAAAAGTTGCATTTTAAAAATATCTTTAAGAATATTTTGGGCATTAGTAAACAAAATATCACCATTGCCCTTCAAGTGTAGTTTGTTTGGGTGGGTTCTCCGCACTTGTTTCACCTCTGCTTCTCTGTCACACGTATCCTACTGCTCCCGCTGCATTTAGTATTCTGGGGTTAGAACCAGCATTCTCAGTGCTGTCACAGATATTCCTGGGATGGCCACAAGGCTAGGAAAATGCCCTGGGGGATATGGATAGGGACAGAAGAAAGGAAAAGACACAGGGCCGAGGATGAGGTCCAAGTCTCATCTCTGCTGCAGACATTCCCAACACACAACTTCTTGCTTGGCTGGGTGACCCTACTTCCTGGGAAGCTCAGACATTTACAGAGCTCTGCTCAGAGTTAACTCTCTCTTTCTGAGTTTGCCTAGAGCCTGTGAGAGACCAGAAAGGCTACTTATTGCTGTTTTAGTGCAGAATCCCTGGTTTAGAAAGAATTCCTGTCACCACTCTACTACTCATGATGCCTACTGTCGCCACCTGAGAGTTCAGCCTCTGTCCCTGGCCTGCTGCAGTACTGTTAGATTCATAGAGTCACAGATTCCCTCTGTGTTTTTCCCAGAAAAACCCACTCTCACCCACAGATCCTACTTGATCTGGAATTTTCCATGTTCCGAGGATACTGGCACTGCTGCCCACAGAAGTACCAGGCAAAGCAGTGAAGTTACAGGGAGAGGGTGGGGCTTTCCATGTTTACCACTTGGTAAACTACAAAATCTGTCACCCAGATTCAGTCAGCCACAGCATCCTCTAAGGTGTGTCTTCTTGACTGTTTTTAAATATTAAATGTTTAGTGAATCCAAATGAAATGAAATGCTAATGTGAGAAGATAAATTTAAATAGATAAACATATGTTATATAGTGAGCTATAACATGTGAGATACCTGGAGCCTCACCAGATAAATAACAAACTATTATGAATTGGCAGCTGTTTATGTGGCGTTGAGTAATAAGCTTCCGGGGCCTGTGCGTTCTGGGCAAGTTCTCCACCACTGAGCCACTCTTCCAGACCACTAACCTGAAGGCCTCTCTTGGGGGCCTGAATCTTCTCATCTCATTCCTCTCACCACAAGATTTTCTTGAGAGTCTTACTGAATATGAATGTATTCTTGAAAATCATCTCTGGAGTTTAATGGCATAGTGTCACATGCTGTTCAACTCAACACTGAAGAAACCGTACAAGTTGTTTCCTGCTCACACTTCCTTCATGATCTTCAGGCACCCAGCTTTCTTTCTGTGATAGTGATAGAGGCTTTTTTTTCTTTACCAGATGCATAATAATGTGTTTTGACATCTTCTGGTGGCAAGTTGAGTCTCTTCTGGTTTGCTTAGGTACATATGCGTGCACCCACGCGAAGCTGGTACACTATTTCTATACAAGTTTAAAAGCCACCATCTTGCTGTAAAATACCTGTGGAGGGTGCACTTCCTGGGTCATGGGACATTCACATTATCTGCAGTTTTGGATAGTAGCAAATGGTTTCCTAAGGAGGTTACACTAATTGACCCTTTTCCCACACCATAGAGTTGTTATCATCCTGCACAACCTTTGTATTACTAATGCATTTTATTTGCTTTAGTTCTTTGTGAAAAATGATGCTTCATTTTATTTTATGCTTTGCATTTTCCCTATTCCCCATTAAATAAAATATCTTTTTGTCGTTGTTGTTTACTGGCTACCCTTTTTTTCCCTTCTTCACAGTTCTTCCTCAAATGCTGTGTCGTCTGCCAGGCAGTTTTATCCCTCTTCCCTGTGTCTGCGGTGTGCTTCACCTATTCTGCATACTAATCCTTTGTCCGTTGGCTATGCTGCCAGGATCCTCCTCTCATCTGTCGATTTTTATTCACGTTAGTCCTTAGCTAAAATGTAATTGAGTTGACTTATTGCTGTCGTTGCCGTTGTGGTGACTGTGGCTTCCTGTGATTCCCAAACCTCAAGGAGCATGCTGTGGAGAGAACTGGGAGTAGAGAGGGCAAGAAGGCAGGAAAGGAGAAAGCAAGCCAAGTTTTCTCTTGAAATATGGGAAGGCAACACTGCAGAAGATAACCAATGTAATGAATGTGTGTGGGGGGGGAGGGTTACTGGTTAGAAACAACAGGTTATATTTTAAAAGGAAGAGGTGGTAGGGAGGTGAAAAAATAGCAATTGTGTTTCCCCAGATTCCTATGCCAAGACTCAGTCAGCAGCTCTGTAGTATGAAGGCACAGGGTCTTTAGAAAATGATTACGTCATGGAAGTGGCCTTCAAGAATGGTATAAAGATATTATGGATATGCTCTAAAATGTCTGGAAAGTACTCTCTTCTATCCACATTAAGTGGAGAACTTGCTGAAGACACTGTCTTTGAAGAAGATATCCAGGTTGACCTGGAACTCAGTCATGGATCCCAAGCTGGATTCAAACTTGCAGCAATCCTCCTGCCTCGTGCCCCTGATTGTGGAGATTAAAAGCATGAGTCACCATGGAATTCTTATTTTGTGGCAGTCGAATTTAGTTAGTCTGTGAAATTTCACTTGCTTGTTTAGAAAACAGATCAATAATATCTAATGTAGGAAAGTTTGATAGAACTAAGTTAGGTAACATGTGTTAGTACTTCCAACTGTTTCTTATGCTGGAGAGGGTATGGTACCAAACATCCCCTCTATGGAAACTCCTGGTGCATATTTCAATATATTGATATTTGTCCATGGGTATTCATAGCTCCCCTTCCCATCCGCTATGGGCTTCCATGTGGTCCCAAGGCCTCCTAAAATATATTGTATAGAAGAATGAGGTAAGGAGGAGACAGCTAAGACAGCAAGAAGAGAGAGAAGGCAAAAGGTACTCCCAACAAGGGAAACAGTTTCCCATGCTCATCAACCTAACAGGAAAACAAAGTTACTAGTTAGAAAGAAACAAAGAGTATCAGCAAAGTAGATGGGGAAGGAGACACGGGAATGACACAAGAATCAATTCTTGTCTTCATCAGACAAATCTTATTTTCATTCTAACAAGAAATGATAGCACTCAGCAACCACTGTCATAGTAAGTTCTAGACCAGTCTGGTATACATCTGACCCTAAAATAAAATAAAATGAGTATTTGTAAATAAAACACTCTTGATGCATTTCTGATGAAAGCGTGTAGTAAGACTTAAATCAGTCATTCTGTAATTCGATTGGTTGTGGAGACTGGTTTGGTTTGGTATAAGTTTTATTTTGTGAGTTTGCTCATGTGCACACATGCACATGATTATACAGGCAGAGATCTGAGATCGATTTGCAGGACTCAGTTCTCTCAGACTATATGGGGTCTTAGGGGCTGAAATCAGGTCACTGGAATTTGTGGCAAGCTCCTTTGGCCCCTGAGCCATCTCATCAGCCCTTATTTTGCCCCTTTGATTGTGCATCTCAGATTGGAGAGGTTCTCCAGGTGGCTGATCAGCGTACATTTAGAAACAAAACGTAAAGGTGAGGCTACTGTCATTGAGCAGCATGAAGATGCGAGGGTGGGTCTCCTGAGGTGATACTGGAAATGCCCAAGACTGACTCCTTAGGACACTCAGGACATGCATCGAACATGAGTAGTACCTGAAAACATCTGGTGAACTTGAGGATGTCCCACACATCAAATATAAGTGTGAGAAAGGGATGCTGTTTCAAACTCCTCCTTAGAGATGCTAAGTGTCTTTATATGTGTGTGCATGTGCGTGCGTGCGTGTGTGCGTGCGTGCGTGCGTGCGTGTGTGTGTGTTTTCTGAGCCTGTCTGCACCGAATCAGCTCTACTTGATTCTTCTAGGGGACAGGTTTATTAATGTATTCTTATGTGCTCCCAAGTTTGGGAACCAAAGTGAGAACGAACCAAGAAATTAGCAATCAGCAAGAAGGGGGAAGAAAAAGGAAGGTGAAAGGAGGGACGTGTTTGCAGAAGCATTTTTTACATTTTTGTTTTCACTTTAGGCTGCCATGCCCTGAAATAGTAAGCGTGGACTTCATTTAGCTCAAGTGAAAAATGTTTGTCCTATCCTTGACATTTCTAGGAAAGCAGTTATTGGTAGAAACAGAGTCCATCGTGGCATGGGGCATGATTCCATACTGCAGTCTACACACATGGGCATTATAATCTGCCAACTGTAAGACAGTTTTGGTTTTGTTCATGAAATCAAAATTATGAAAATTCTCATTGTACTTAAAGAAGTAGTGCTCGGCAACTTGATTGAAATGTAATCGTGTGAAAACTGAAGAAAATAGCTATCTTTAGAATAAGGAGAGTTTAAAACCATCCTAGGCTCAGATTCTAAAAACCTGATTCTAAGAGAGGAGAAAGAAGAGGAGGGAGAGGGGGAAGAGATTGCCCTCTAGTGACTAAATTGGTGAATTAAGCTCTGGGGACCTCATCCTTGAGCCTCCACAGATCTACATAGTCTTGATAGAGCATTTCATTTGGGGTCTCTTGTAGAATCTGTTCCCCTTCCTGATGCCATCACAGGGTGTTGAAGCAAACCTCAGGAACTGAGAGATCTATTTGTCTATCTATGAAGAAATTCATGTATATTAATAGAAATCAGGGATTTATGCAGCCCAATGCTGTTAACTCGATAGAGTTTATTATTGTTGTTTTGGTTTGGCTTGTTTATTTGTTTTGCTTGCATTTTAGAATTTTTGGATAAGCACTAAGCATTTAAAACTCACTTTGTTAAGTAGCATGGTGCAATCAGACCAACAGGCTTGAACTTCTGATTGTTTTTTCTTTCTTTTTTAAGACAAAGATTGCTAAAAAAAAAAAAAAAAAAAA
>JADRCD010096872.1:0-11569 GCA_019843815.1 Montemys delectorum | reverse complement strand
TGTAAGCATGACTTCCAGGAGTCATTTCTCAATTTCTTAACTGATAATGAGGGTTTGGACATTGTAGGAAATCCTGGGGTCACTGAGAGGTACATTGTTGTGAAGTACTAAAATACCGCCAAGCTTAGCAGGACCATAGCTCCCAGTATGTGTCATGTATCTGTGTCTCTGTGTTAGGCTTCACTCCATTTATCTAACCTGTTGATTTGCTTTGTGTATTCAATGGGCTAAAACTGCCTGTGCTTTCCAGTGGTCTTAGGCAACTCCTGTGACAGGGTAATTCAACACCCACCCCTACACCCCGCCCCAAGAGGTTATGACCAATAGGTTGAAAACTACTGCTTTAAAAAGCTTTTTACCAAGGGAAAGACGTATTCTTGTTGATTCTTGGGCTCTTTTTCCTCTCTCTGCCCTTTCTTTGTTTTCCCACTCTGTAAAAACATGTGTCTGGCTTAAGAAATGGCACTGTATGTTGTGTCTCATTTGAGCAGCTTATTGTCTTCTGGTCTAGACCTAAATGCTACTTATGAGTCCTATGTCTGCAGAGAAACTGCTTAAGGAGAAAGATATGAAGAGGTAGAACAGACTACTAAAGATTATGAAGTGAATACGTCAATGATCTAGTAATTAAAAAGAGAAGTAATGTACATCTAGAGACATTACCTAAGTGTTAAGGCAGAAGGGACTTTAACACTGAAAGAATTAGATGGTGTGCATGTGGCTCCTAGCATTTAGGTGAAGGAATTAGGAGCTCAAGGCCGGCCTGGCTATATGAGACTTTGTTTCTAGAAAAAAATAATTGAAATAATTTCCGGGTGTAATGATCTACACCTATACTTCCAGCTACTTGGGAGGCTTAGGCAGGAAGGTGAAAAAGTAAATATGCTTTTTTGTGTTTTGTATTGTCTTTGGAGCCGCAGTTTCTCATCAGAAGCAGTGGGTGATACAGATAGAAAAAAACAAAGCCAGTGTTCCCATTCTTGGCTTATTTCCCATGTGGAAAAGTGTGAAGATTTCTCCCATGTCTTAGATAATGTCATTTAAACTCATTGACACTATTTCAACTTGTAGTCTGAAGAGAACTGTTGTTTGTTTTTGTTCTGATTGAATGAAAATGAGTGCATGACCACTCTAGGGTATGGATGAGTAGAACTGTGTTGTTGTTGTTGTTGTTGTTGTTGTTGTTGTTGTTTTATTGTAGACATGAGGGGAGAGCACATTCAGAGGCACCTGGGAGAGTCTAGCCTAGTGGTTCTCATCCTTCCTAATACTGTGTGACCTTTTACCATCATGTTGTGGTGAATTTTTTGTTGTTGTTGCTACTTTATAACTGTAATTCTGCTACTGTTATGAATCTTCATGTAAATGTGTTTTCTGATGGTGTGAAATGGTTTGACCCCCAAACGGGTCATCACCCACAGGTTGAGAACTGCTTGTGTAGAATGAACATGGCTGGGGGTGGGGTGGGATGAGGAGGGAGGAGCAAGAGAAGAAGAGAATAGAGACAAGGGAATCAAGAGGATGATGAAGCCCAGAGTGAGCCAAGAAAAGAGGACTAAGAGAGTGCATGGCTGAAATGGTAGGTTTCTATAGAAAGAGAAGCTGGGGAGGCAAAGCCCAGCCTCTGGGCTGGTGAGGTTTAGGGTAGCAGGTGGGGTGAGAATGATGGGAAGAGCTACAGATACTGAGTGAGCCTTGGCCTGGGGTATCTTTGGGGCATGGCAGAGATAAAGTTTCTCTATATAACCCTAGCTGTTCAAGAACTCACTATGTAGACCCAGGCTGGCCTCTCAGATCCTCCTCCCTGTTTCCCAGGGGCCAGGATTAAAAATGCAGGTGATGCCATACCTGGCCCTCATTCCTTTCTTTATGAAATGTCTCTCACTGTACCAAGTTAGATATGGAGGTGCTCCATGATAGTGTGGAAGTAGGTGACCAAGTGTGGAGGCAGCAGTGGTGGCATTTCTCAGCTCTTCATGTGGGTGTGACATAATTGATAGGTACCTTCAGGCTCTGGAGAAATGTAGCAGGTGCTTGCTAATAACCTAGGGCTTCTGCATCTGCAGTGGGATTGCAGGTTGGAGAGCTGTAAGGCTAGGCTGATGGTTCTTGTCCCTAGTAGAATGATGTGGTGCATCATCATAGTAGCCGGACAAGCCTTACCAATAGGAGCCACAGATTCAAAGCTGTCCTGGTCGCAGTTTGCATGAGACGTCTGTGATTCCCATACACTCTCCAGTTCCCCTTTCTTACTAGATTTTAGTCTTTATTTTTCCTTTCCTTCTTTTACCTTTCTTCCCTTTCCCTCCCTCCCTCCCTCCCTCCCTCCCTCCCTCCCTCCCTCCCTTCCTTCCTTCCTTTCGTCCTATGTTTTCAGAGAGAGTTTCTGTATAGCCCTGGCTGTCCTGGAACTCACTCTGTAGAAGACCAGGCTAGCTTGAAACTCTGAGGTCCCTTGCCTTGGCCTCCCAAAAGCTGAGATTAAAGGTGTGTGCCACCACCCCTGGCTTCCTCTTAGGTTTCTTAGTTGACAACTAAGCTGAGTCCTGAGGTGTGAAAACCTCCTTTTATCAAATGAAAGGCACATTCCAGCATCAGTGGAGACATGTTGATGAGTCTCCACAGCTATTGAAACTTCAGAATTTTCACAGGTGACTGCTTACCCAGGTTGTTTTGTATTATAACCATATTGAGTTATAAGAACTGGAAAGTAGGGGGCTGGAGAGATGGCTCAGCGGTTAAGAGCTCTAACTGCTCTTCCAAAGGTCATGAGTTCAAATCCCAGCAACCACACGGTGGCTCACAACCATCCGTAATGAGATCTGATGCCCTCTTCTGGGGTATCTGAAGACAGCTGCAGTGTACTTATATATAATAAATAAATAAATCAGGGCTAATATCCAATATATACAAAGAACTCAAGAAGTTAGATTCCAGAGAACCAAATAACCCTATTAAAAAATGGGTACAGAGCTAAACAAAGAATTCTCAACTGAGGAATACCGAATGGCTGAGAAGCACTTAAAGAAATGTTCAACATCCTTAGTCATCAGGGAAATGCAAATCAAAACAACCCTGAGATTCCACCTCACACCAGTCAGAATGGCTAGGATAAAAAACTCAGGTGACAGCAGATGCTGGAGAGGTTGTGGAGAAAGAGGAATACTCCTTCATTGCTGGTGGGATTGCAAGCTGGCACAACCACTCTGGAAATCAGTTTGGCGGTTCCTGCAGAAATTGGACATAGTTCTACCAGAGGATCCAGCTATACCACTCCTAGGTATATACCCAGAAGATGCTCCAACATGTAATAAGGTCACATGCTCCACCATGTTCATAGCAGCATTATTTATAATAGCCAGAAACTGGAAACAACCCAGATGTCCCTCAACAGAGGAATGGATACAGAAACTGTGGTACATCTACACAATGGAGTACTACTCAGCTATTAAAAACAACAAATTTATGAAATTCTTAGGGAAATGGATGGATCTGGAGGACATCATCCTGAGTGAGGTAACCCAATCACAAAAGAACACACATGGTATGCACTCTCTGATAAGTGGATATTAGCCCAGAAGATCAGAATACATGAAATACAATCCACAAACCACAAGAAACTCAAGAAGAAGGAAGACCAAAGCGTGGATACTTCGTTCCTTCTTAAAAGGGGGAACAAAATACCCTTGGAAGGAGTTGCAGAGACAAATTAGGATCTGAGACTGAAGGAAGGACAGTGCAGCCTGATATAGCTATCTCCCGAAAGGCTCTGACAGTACCTGACTAATACAGAAGTAGAGGCTCACAGCCACCCATTGGACTAGTACAGGGTCCCCAATGAAGGAGCTAGAGAAAGGACCTAAGAAGCTGAAGGGTTTGCAGCCCCTTAGGATGAACAACAATATGAACTAACTAGTACCCTCAGAGCTCCCAGGGACTAAACCACCAACCAAAGAGTACACATGATGGGACTAATTGCTCCAGCAGCATATGTATAGTAGAGGATGGCCAAGTCGGTCATCAATGGGAGGAGAGGCCTTTGGCCCTGTGAAGGTTCTATGCCTCAGTGTAGGGGAATGCCAGGGCCAGTAAGCAGGAGAGGGGGGGGGGGGGAAACAGGGTTTTGTTCTTGTTTTTTGGATTTTGGTTTTTTGGAGGGGAAACTAGGAAAGAGATATTGTATGAAATATAAATAAAGGAAATATCTAATAAAAATAAATAAATAAAAAAGAGAGATGCAAAGCAAAAAATAAATAAATAAACCAAACAGTAAATAAATAAATAAATAAATAAATAAATAAATAAATCGTTTTAAAAAAAAAAGAACTGGAAAGTAATGGTATATATACTTTGTCAAAAAATCGAGCTGGACGGTGGTGGCGCACACCTTAAATCCCAGCTCTTAGGAGGCAGGCAGACTTCTGAGTTCAAGGCCAGCCTGGTCTACAGAGTGAGTTCCAGGACAGCCAGGGCTATACAGAGAAACCCTGTCTCAAAAAGCAACAAACAAACAAACAAAACGCTGATATTTTAGCATGATTGTAAGCAATTCTACAAATCCAGAGTGCATGCAGTACATTTTTATATTTGGCGTTTGTCTGCAGTTAGCATTTTCAACAGAACTCAAAGGAGTGTGAAGGAATACAGATATGATCACTGTGTTTTACACGGCTTTCCATATGTGTATATGTTATACAAATAAGTCAACTTCAGAGACCTAGCCTTTGTAATCTGTAAAATCCTAGGCTAACTTGAGGCCTATTTTATTCCCCTTGAGGTAATGAGGATTGAACCCATGCCTTTTGTATACTACTAAGGTACCACTAAGCTAGAAAAGCCACATCAAGCGAGGCTTTCCTTGACTCAATCAACCAATACTTCTGTTACATGTAGACTCCTGTTAATCTCGCTGGACAGGAGTGAAGATCATTACTCAAATTCTTTGATTAAATTAAGCAAGCTTTATTTTCTGTCAAGGCAGGCCTATCTCCCTAAAGTGGGTTTTGAAAAAAATAGCTTCAAACATAGGAGACAGTGGGGTTTATATAGCACAAAAAACCTGCAAGACTAGGGTGTTTATAAGGATTGGGAGATTTCTGGGGGGAAATCCTGGTTATATAGGAACCTGGCTAAACATTTCAAAATTATTTGGCAGAACATCTTATCAGGGTGGAGGTCAGGGTATAGGGTGTGGAACTTGTCAAATTCCAGAAAATGGGTCAAGATCTGGTCAAATCCATTTTACAGAAAACAGGAGTGAACTTATTTTGACCTTCAATAAGACGGTCTCTAGTCTTAAGATAGAGTCAACACTCCAGTAGATTGTATCTTAAAGGGTTTTTTGTTGGTTAACCTTTTGGAACACAAAACATTGTTATAGCAAGTCCTGAGTTGGATCATGGGTATCAGTGGGTCTGGTATGTTTCAAACTTTGGGTCAGGGCCTGTGAATAGGGTCAGGAAATTCATGTCAATTGAGTGCTGCATTAGCAAAGAGATAGAAGGGAAAAGATGAAAGATCCTGTGCCTGTGGAGGAGCCTTCCGGTCACTTTAGTGTATGCTGCCAGGTCAATGGTGGCTCCGTCTGGCAGAGGCAGTGACAGCAGGCAAGTCGCATAACCTGTGTGAGGCTCCCTTCTGTTCAAGACAGCTTTCTTGGATGTGGGGTGGGGTTAGAGATGAAAGAGGTTTATTAAGGTTAGCATAGTAGCATATTACATGCTAACACATGGCACTTAGTGTGTGGTGACAGCTCTGTAAACCATGGATGCCATCTCTTTGTCTCCCCCACACATCACGTGTGTCAGCAGCCCTGAAGGGTACTGCTGTGACAACATGGTGGCAGCACAAAGCCTTAGTCTCTCCAGAGCCTCCCCATGTGTCAGTCAGTGTCGTCACGCAGGATCTAAAAAATCTTTGGTTTTACCTTAAGTTATTCTTGTGGAATTGAGACATCAGTCTTAATTTTCTCACATGAAGTGTTTAGGTCTTTCAGCTGGCTGTCAGGACTACTTACCAACTCCTATTTTAAGTTGTGTATTGTACGCACCAGTGCTTGCTTACTGAACCTGGATCTCCTGATAGGGTTGGGAATGAAAGCCAGGCTGGGTTGGAGGGTCACAGCAAGACTGAGACTGAAGCAAGTTTATTTCAAGCAGTCAGACTTTTAATACACTTATCAAAACAATACAGTGGCTGCCAGGATAATGGCAGTAGCAAGCTCTACAGGGCATATATGATTAATGTGTAAGGCTAAATATTTTGCCAAACTTCTACATGCTTTGATGAGTTCTAAAGGACACAGAAACATGGGTGGCCTGAATACTTCTCTGCCTGGGGGAGTGCCTTGGTTTCCTAGGAACTGAAAGCCACACAGGGCCCCAGGAACCATTGGCTCTAACCTCAAAACCTTTAACACACGCTGTTCAAGGCAGCTAGAGCAGGCCAGCTCTGTGATTTTTCTGTAGTATGCATCATCTTGAAAAGCTGAGAGTGACTTGTTTGTTTAAGTAACATTTATAAACCGTTTCCTAAATTCACCTGCTTGGACTTGACACCATTACCTAGCCTTGAGGGAGCTTGCTTAGCAGCTCAGCAGCTCAGCAGCTCAGCAGCTGTGAACCTCTTTTTATTTGGCTGGTTTCTGAATAGCTGATACATCAACCAGGTTGAGGGTTTGTTAAATCTGACAGCAGCCAGAGAAAGTGTCATCTCAGTGCTTAGGAGGTGAGGTAGGAGTTGGCATTACAGTGTGGCATCACCCTGTAATGCCAGCCTTGCAAGCCTCCGTATTTTCTTTCTTGGTAAGTAGTTACCACTTACTTTGTAGCGAGAGTATTTGTCTCTGTGAGAATCCTAACAGATTATCAGCCCCGTGCTCTTCCCACGGAGGAATGCTTTCCTCTGCCTAGGAACAGCCCAGTCTCTGTCAGAATCCTAACAAGCTATCAGCCCCGTGCTCTTCACACTTAGGAATGCTCTCCTCTCCTAGGAACAGCCCAGTCTCTCTGTGCACCTAAGCCTCCCTTCTCCTCTGCCTCCTTTTGCTCTGAGTCTGACCCTCCCCAGGGCTGTGTCATTGCCCTTCCTGGGCCTACCTGTTGGCTTCTTCCTGACTGTAAATACTTTAAGAAGGCCTCCATCCTTTCAGAGTCCCCATCCCAGTTTGCTTTCTCTAACCAGGATTTCTCTGCAGCCATCACCTAGCAGTAACTCTGACTGTGTCTCTTCACAGCCTTAAGTTTACTACTCCTGAGGTGTCCAGTGATCTCCTTGCCAGACAGCCTTCCCACCCTCCACATCACTCAGTACACCAGCCTCTTCTTCCTTCTTGAAGCAGTGTTGAATTCTATAACATTTGTTTCCTAGATCTTCGAGGTCAAAATATCCCAGGTCCCATGCCTGTTCCTCCCAGTTGGTGTTTCTCATTCCATCTGAAGACTTCTCAATGTCTCAGATTATGTTTCTGCCAGTGATTCCCAGACTGATTTTCTCTCTATCCTGTTTCTACTTGATGTGTCCCAGTACCTCAAAGCCAGTATTTGACCCCATTCCTAAACATGCTGTGTTCCCCATTCATAGTTCATACCTAAAGAGTATCCTCACATACTGCTTAGTTACAAGGACTGCTCTTCCATCTGTGTCTTTCTTGTATCCTTGCCTCTGCCAGCCTGCCTTGATGCCTTCCTTTCTCTCTTTATTTATGGCCTTGGCTTCCTCATGTTCTCAAATCCTAGACAGGAGTTGTATGAGATGGATTCCTCAGACACTCCCTCTATGCCAACACAGTACTCTACCTGTTGCTCTGGCTCTGCCCTGGCCTCTTCCCACCATCTCTGGGGTTCACTTTTCTAGTCTTCTCATTCCTCAGGCTAGATAGACATTGCTTCTCTCAGAGGTTGCTCATAGCATGAACCTTCTGCCTGGAATATAAATCTCGACCTTCAGTATTTCCTGCACTGTCTGCTTGGGAAACCCTCAAGTCTGAGCAGAATCATGGATATCTTTCCTTAGGAGGACATTCCCTTGTCCTCGGCTTGGTGATTTCTCTGACAGGAGCACTGCATGGTTTAGTCTGTGCACTTCGACCTTCCGTGTGTATGTTGGTCCATGCCTCTGTCTTTCTCTTCTTAGTGAATACAGTGCTTTGTATTTCTCATTCATTCTTACAATGGTTGTTTATAAGCTGGATGTGGTGGTCCATGCCTTTAATATTAGCACTCAGGAGGCAGAAACTCTGTGACTTTGAGGTCAGCCTGGTTTACAAAGCAAGTTCTAGGGCATCCAGGGCTGGTTACACTGAGAAACCCTTACTAGAAAAACAAAAGACAAAACAAAACAAAACAAAAAATTTGTATACTAGACATGATGGCACACCCCTATCATCCCAGAACTCAGAAGGGATAAGGAATTCAAGGTCATCCCCAGCTGTGTGAGTTTGAGGTTAACCTGGACTATATAATACTGTCTCAAAAAGCAACAACAACAACAAAAATCAAGATAGATGGATAAATAAGATTTGAGCTAGTCACTATGGCCCACACCTCTACCGTGCCAGCTTTGAAGCTAAGGCACAAGATCACTGGGAGTCCCAGGGCAGCCCGGGCTGCAGAATAAGACTAGCTCTGAATGAGCGGATAGACCAGGAAGTGAACAAATAAAAATTAAATTGTTTCTGAAGTAGGTTGTAAATTCCTCGTCTGTCTGTCTGTCTGTCTGTCTGTCTGTCCTCATGTAGTCTTCTTGATTTGAACTTGGTATGTAGCTGACCCTGGCCTTGAACTTCTGATCCTACTGCCTCTACTTCCAAGTGCTGGGATTAGATGTTTGTGCCACTATACCTGGCTTGTAAATGTTTGCTTTTGAACTTGATAAAACAGAAGTCATAGACTCAGGGCTTGCATTCCCACCCACATTACATCACTAAGATGGGTTTAGTTCTTTGTCCATGTGCATTTTCTCATCTTTCATCATGTGGTCATCCTGTAGTTCACCTACTCACCAGTAATTCAGTTTTGGGTTGCATACCTTCCCCATCTGGAGTGGATTTTTTTGGCCCCATATGAGTAGGAATCTGATTTCATTTTTCCTATGGATAAACAAATTTCCCAGGTCTTCATTTCTTTAGGCTGTTCTGTCAAAATTCAACATTTTGCAAATTCAGAATTCTATTTCTAAGTTTTTACTTCTATACTCTTGGCCTATTTGTTTATATCTGCCTGGTCACTACGCTGAATTTTATTTTGAGATAGGGTTTCTGCAGTAGCCTAGGCTGGCCTTGAACTTGTGCTTACTCTCCTTTTTCAGACTCTACCCTAACCCTAACCTGTAACCCCTAGCCCTCTAATCTGTTGGATTATAGGCATGGACAAATACTTCTACCTATATTAGCTTAATTAGCATTAAATAAAAGTTTAGTACATTTCTAGCAGCTGAGGCAAGTCCCCGTAGACCTCAGACTCATGGCTGTCCTGACTCATTCTTTTTTAAACTACAGACGTGCACTTTCAGCCTTGAAGGGGAGTGTTTTCATTTTAATTCCTGTAATCTTTAATTAAAATGCCCACACCCCCATTGAAGTCAATCTGTAGATCAATTTCAGAAGGAATCTATATAAATATAATACAGTTGCCAACTAGAAAGATTTTGGTTGACAATAAAATTGTTTATTTTTCTACTCTTATTGTTTGTTTTCTGTGCAAGTTGTTTAGGCTAACCTAAAACTCACTGTGTAGACCAGGCTGGTTTTGAACTTCAGGTTATCTTCCTGCCTCTGTCCCTAAAGTGTTAACATTAGAGACATGCACCACCACATCAGTCAGAAAGTAAAGTTGTGTGTGTGTGTGTGTGTGTGCGCGTGTGTGTGTGTGTGTGTGTGTGTGTGTGTGTGCGCGCGCGCGCGTGTGTGCGTGTGTGTGTGTGCGTGTGTGTGCGCGCGCGCGTGTGTGCGTGTGTGTGTGTGTGTGTGCGCGTGTGTGTGCGTGTGCGTGTGTGCGTGTGTGTGTGTGCGTGTGCCCATGTGTGTGCACACACTCAGTGCAGGTCAGAGGACAACCTTGGTTGTGTGAGTCAGCGTCTCATCACTACAGCATTATGTCAGGCTAGCTTGTCAGTGACTTCCTGGGCGTACTCTTGTTCCCACCTCCAACCTGGATGCAGGAGCACTGGGATTTTGGACATTCAGCCTTACGTGGGTTCTAGAGATCCGAGCTCAGACACTCATGCTTATGGGTCAGGCATTTTACCTCCTGCCCTGAGCTACCTCTGAGCCCCAAGGTTCTTAACAAAAATTTAAAAATCTGGTAGAAAATCATAGTGAATCCTGTTAGTTTGTGCGCCAGCTGTCTTACTTAGGGTTTCTGTTGCTGCAGTGAACACCGTAACCAAAAGCAAATCGGGAAGAAAGTGTTTACCTGGCTTACACTTCCACATCATACTCCATCACCAAAGGCAGTGAGGGCAGGAAGTCCATGGACGGTGCTGCTTACTATCTCACTCAGCCTACTTCTTATAGAGCCCAGAACCATCAGCCCAGGAGTGGTCCCATCCACAATGGGTAGGGTCCTCCCCATCAATCACTAATTAAGAAAACACTTTACAGGTCTGCCTACAAACCTGATCTTATGGAAAATTTTTTAAATTTATGTTTCCTCCTCTCAGATGAATTTAGCTTGTGTCAAGTTGACGTAAAACTATCCAGCAAACCAGCTGAAAAAGTTAATTAAATGTAAGTAAAAAGGAGAACTCAACGTTTTAAGGAATTCATTAAAACTCTCAACACAAGATTTTATAAGAAGTTTGATATCAGTAAAGTAAATGCCTGCCTGAAAATACACAGTAGACAGAATGTCACTTTTAAATATCTATCTTCATATTTCCCATGTGTTTGTTTCAAACTAGCTGTGCTATGTAGCTTCTCTGACAGTCAGCGTCTCTATCTGTGGTCACTGGAACATCTATTGCTCTAGGTGTTGTGAAGATTAAATACTGTCATGTGTGCCAGGTGACAAGGCAACAGGCCAGGCACTAAGACATGAGATTATTTTGTGAGAATAGCTTCACTTGCCTACAGGGAAACAGGGTAGATTACCAGTGTGTTTGGTCTCCTATTGGCTTTGACAAAGTGGTGGGAGTGAAAGAGGGCCTTAAATCAGTTCCCTGACTAATCTGGGGAAGTCCAATGTCACCAGCAGCCCTCATGCATGCTACTCCTAATAGGCATATGGATGCTGAAGGACTGGGCTGAAGCCAATTCATTTTGCTGATTCATTGTCAGAGGCCTGGCTCCGAGCCAGACCTTGGCTTCTAGATTAAAGGCTCAGAGCTGCAAAGCTGCTGGACTTTATAGAATGCTGGTAAATGATTGTCATGTGAAGCCAGCAATGAGAAGCACTGTTACCTGTGTCCCCTTTTAAGTGACCCTGACTCTATTGTGCTCAGATGTGCTCCCTGGCTGTCAGGGACCTGTGGCTGGGGCACAGTGACTGGGAGCAGTGGGATTTCTACTGAGCACACCAGCCTGCTGTCCTCTGGTTCTATCATTGCCTCAGCTGCTGCAGGGATGCTGAGC
>JADRCD010096871.1:2468-12896 GCA_019843815.1 Montemys delectorum | reverse complement strand
TGTGTGTGTATGTGTGTGTGTGTGTGTGTGTGTGTGTGTGTGTTTCAGCATCTTGTCAAGTCCACATGCTTACTACAGTCCAGGACAGCTCCAGAGAAGTAACTTCCAGACGTTCCAATCTCCTCTCAGAGACACAGATGCTTCTACTGGTCTTGT
The DNA here is from genome assembly GCA_019843815.1 of Montemys delectorum. Classification (NCBI taxonomy): domain Eukaryota; kingdom Metazoa; phylum Chordata; class Mammalia; order Rodentia; family Muridae; genus Montemys; species Montemys delectorum. The sequence continues at coordinate 12,740 of JADRCD010096871.1, read as the reverse complement.
TCCTTCTGATCTATTAACAAATGGTTCCACAGACCCTGGACAGAAAGCAAACAGCCAATTCTCCTAAGACTGGACCAACATCCCATAACCACTTTCCTAGGTTTCCTAGAGACATGTTGCCCCAAAGTCAGGAGGAAGTAGCTAAGGATCACACCAACCCTATTCTTGCTCCACCATCACCTCTTTCTAAATTTTTTTCCTTTTTAATTAAACCAAAATTGGGGAATGTTAGCATTTTGTCTAACCTCCACCCCACAGTTACCTGGCAATGGTCAGGTATGCCTGACTCACTATAGAAGGGGCTGCTTGCCCCCTCCACTCTCTTTCTTGCTCTTGTCTTCTTGCTCCTGCTCTATCTTCTCACCCTTTACCCTTCTCTCTCCATTCCCCTCCCCCTCTCTCTCCATGTGCTTATGTCCGACCTCTACTTCTCTACTCTTCTAATCTCTTTCTCTGCCTTTCTCTGTCTCTACCACCCTTTCAACTCTCCTCCCATGTTCTGAATAAACTCTACTCTAAACTATACCACTGTGTGGCTGGTCCCACAGGGGAAAGGGGATGCCTCAGCATGAGCCCTCAGAGACACCCTCTTCCCCAATACCTGACTACACATCCACCAAAATAGGTTTCTCCTCTTCTTTATCTTTTTATAAACACAACAGAGGGAACATATTTCAACATTATACATGAGAAACTCAAAGGCAACATCATCCTAAATGAAGAAAAGCTTGAAGCAATCCCACTGAAGCAAGGAATGTCACAGAGATGTCTACTCTCTCAACCAATTTTTCAATATTGTAATCAAAATACTAGCTGTAGCAGTAAGGCAAGAAAAGGAAATTAAAGTGATATAAATATGAGAAGAACAAATCAAATTAACCATATTTGCAGTTGACATGATACCATACATTAGAACCCCCTCCAAAAAATCTACCAGAAAACTTCTAGAAATGATAAGGAAATTTAACAATGTGGCAGGATACAGAGTCAACTTGTACAAGTCAATAGCCTTCCCATACACCAACAACATACAGAAAAAGAGATTATATATATATATATATATATATATATATATAATAGCTTAAAGAAAATAAAATATCTAGGATTAAACTTAACCAAGTGTCTTAGCCACTGTTATATTGATGTGAAGAGATGCTATGGCCAAGACAAATCTTAGAAAAAGAAAAGCATTTAATTGTGGGCTTGTTTTTAGTTTTAGAAATTTAATCCATTATCATGGCAAGGAGCATGATGATATGCAGGCAGACATTGGAGCAGTAGCTGAGAGTTACATCTTCATCTGTAGGCAGAGGGCGGGGCTGGACCTGGCTGGTATGGGCTTTTGAAACATCAAAACCCACCCCCAGTGACACACGTCCCCCAGTAAGGCCACACCTCTTAATCTTTCTAATCCTATTAAAGGGTTCCACCCCCTTGTGAGTAAGCATTCAAATATCCCATTGTTGGGGGCATTCTTATTCAAAGCACCACAACAAGAAGTGAAGGACTTCTACTTTAAATGCTTTAAAGTTCTGAAGAAAAAGAGAAATCTACTAGACAATCAAAAAGCATGTCATGCTTATGGATTGGTAGAATTATTATTGTGATAAGGATCACTATATAAAAACAATTTAGTGATTCAATGCCATCCCAATCAAAATTCTTATTTAAGTATATATAAAATAGAAAAAACTATCTTAAAACTCATATGAAAGCACACAATTCCTTAAATAGCCAAAACAATCCTAAGCAAAGAGGAGATGGAGGTCTGATATTGAGATGTAAAGTGAATAAATAAATTAATTAATGAAAAAGGCAGTCTATGCAAAAATAATGTTAAATAAAAAGAAAAATGTTTAAAAGAAAAAAGAAAAATAAGACCAGTTCTATAGAATTTACAATTCCAGATCTTAAGATATATTACAAAGTCATGGTAATAAAGACAATGTGGTTCTGGCACAGAAATAGGCATTTATACCAATGGAACAAAATTAAATACTGAAATATAAGTACATCTGACTTCAGCCACTTAAAATTTGACAAAGATGCCCAAAAACTTAAACTGGAGAAAAGAAAGTATCTTCAATAAATGGTTCTGGAAAAACTGGATGTCCACATGAAGAAAAATGAAAGTAGAGCCATATTTATTACCTTACACAAAAACTAACTCCAAAATGGATCAAAGACACAAACCTGAAACAAAATCTGAAACTCTGGAACTGCTAGAAGAAAACACAGCCTCCATGATATCTGTGTAGGAAAGGACTTCCTGAATAGGATTGCATTTGACTAATAATTACGGCAAACAATTGACAAGTAGGACTTGTAAAATTAAGAAGCTTCTTCACCACTAAAGAAAAAAAAACCAGCTGAGTAATGAGGAAGCTCACAGATTGGGAGAGAATGTTTTCTAGCTGTAGATCTGGTTGAAGAGTCACATCCAAATATTTAAAAGCCTCAAAAACAAAAGAGCCAAGAAAACAAATGACACAATTAAAAGATGGGCTATGGATCTGAACAGAGTATTCTCAAATGAAGAAACTAAAATGGCCAAGAAATAATTTTTTTAAAGTGTTCATCATCCTTAGCAATTAGAGATATGCAAATTAAAACTTTTTTGAGATTTCATCTTATTCAGAGTGATTAAGATCAAGAAAGCAAATGAAAACAAATGCTGAAGGTGCTATGGGGGGTGGAGAAGGGGGAGCACTCACTTTCTATTGGTTGTATGGCAGTGTGGGGCAGTGGTCTGCTCAGGTAACTTAAGCTCAGTAGAGTATTTGGCTTTGAACCCTGGACCCCTGTGGGCAATTTCTGCTTGCAGAGGGCGGAAGGAGCTTGGCCATAACTCCTGAGTCTTTGGTTCCTGTTTCAGTCACAGCCCCTCACAGCTGCCCCTGCAGGAGATGTGTGCTCTATCAGGCAGTCAATGCCCCAAGCTCCCAGCATTCTAGCTGGACCCTACCCCCAGTCATCTGACCACAGCCAGGCATGCCATGCCCCATAAAATATAAGGGGCGGTTTGCCCCCTCCTCACTCTCTTACTCTTCCCTTCTCTTTTGCTCTTTGTCTCTTCTCTGCTCTCCCTCTCCTCCCTTTCCTGCTTTTTGTTCTCCTCTCTTGCCTTCTTCCTTTCTTGCTTTCTTCCTCTCCTCTCTCTCTCTCTCTCTCTCTCTCTCTCTCTCTCTCTCTCTCTCTCTCCTTCCTATCCTTTCCTTCTCTCTACTTGACCGGCCTATTTTCTCCTTCCTACAATAAAATACCTCATTTATACGTTGCCTCCTTTTTAACTAACATGCAGTGTAGCCACAGGTCAACACGAGGAGAGAGAGAGAGAGCCATCAGCCTCACAGCAGCCCCCCGCCCCCGCATCTGCATGGTACAACAATTGGTGAGATTGAAAGCTGGTGTAGCTACTGTTGAAATCAGTATGAATTCTAAAAGGCTACAAGTAAGTCTACCACATGGTACAGCAGTACCACTTCTTGGCATATGTCCAAAGAGCTTGACATTCTACAAGATACTCAGTCAGCCATGTTCATTGCTACTCTCTATTCACAATAAGTGGGAAATGGAAACAACCTCAATGCACTTCAACTGGCAAATACATAATAAAATATGCTACATATCTCTAATTATTTAACTAATCTCAATCATAGTTGGTGTCACCTCTGCTAGCACCTCCCTACAAGACAGTGACTTTTCTAACAGGTTCTCACCTCCAATGACAGTTGTTAAAAACTATGCCTTAAAGAGGAGGATTAAAGAAAGGGATGACAGACAGGTTTGAACCACCAAGTGGGTCTTGAGCATGAGCAGGCCAGCCTGCTAGTAAAAATACCTCACCCTGAAAAAGCTATATGAGAAATCATATGACACAAAAACCCAAGGACCTGGCGTGGTTAACCCCTCATGGCATCACAGCACTTATACACTAATGGCTGAAAATGGGAAGATAAGCTCAGTAAGAATTGGAATTTGATGACATAATAGAATTCTTAGAACTGTGAAGCAGGTCAAGAGCTCACAGGTCAGTGTGAAGGCAGTAATGAGACTCTAAGGACACTTGAAGAGTGCTGAGTCCTCATCAGTTCTAGCTCAGCTAGAGGCACACTCTGCTACATCACTTGTCACTGGTTCTTATGAGGAAAGAGTTGCTGGTTAGTAGATCCATCTTTATTGTACACTCTGATTAATGTGACTGAATATACATATCACTGTTTACCACTTACCTTTCTTAGTGTACAGTTCCATGACTATGACTACATCCACAGTGATGTGGAACTGCTATCATTGCTCATCTTCTCTAATTGAAACACTGTTCTCATTGAATGCTCTCTCCTGCTTCTCCATGGTTTCTAGTACCCACCTTTCTGTCATGGCAGAGTTGACTTGATCAGGAACCTCCTTAGTGGAATTACATGGTATTTGACCTTTCTGACCAGTGTGTTTCACTTGTCCTCAAGCTTCCTCTACATGCTACCCATTTGAGAAATTTTCTCCTTACCAAATCTATAAATGGGAATAATATTCTATTCTCATACAATTAACCTCCAGTTTAAATTGGCAGTATAGTTTGGAAATGGCCTATCCCTGCAAAGGCTCTTGTATTATTAAAGCATTGGCCCCTAGTTATTGATGCTAGTATGCTTGAGAAGGAAGTAGATGCCAGGGCATATGCCTTTGGAGATAATGCCTCCTCATCCATGTTCTCTTCTCTGTTTCTGGATTCTGATCACTACGGCTTGAGTTGTCTTTGTTACCTGACCCCACCATAGTCATAGTCTGCCCCACTGCATATTCTGAATTCAAACAGCCAAGGACTATGGTTTCAAATCTCAGAAACTAAACCAAACTAAACCAAAGTTAATAAATCTGGACCCCATTAAGTCATTCTCTGGGATATTTTGGCAACAGCCATAGAATTTAGCCAACAAAGAAGCTTTCAATTGTTGGGGTTCAAACTTTGTTGTTTTGTTGGAAAACAACATTATGTGAAAGAGTTAATATATTCAGTAGAAACCACACTTGAATTTTGAATTTAGATCTTTAACTGTTCTACTATTGTCCCAGTAAGTGATGTTCTGCTCTGGACTACCTGCTCAGGCTATTGCTTCTGGCTTCATAGCTCAGACCCCCTTCCAGAAAGAATATATGTAACTGGATTAAAAATGCACCCAAGATTACACTATATGCTTTTTTTTGTAATCCCCCTTTATGCTATCATGTTCTAAGGATCCTTATAGGTTCTTCTAGTCCCATTTACATACAGTGGAGAACTCTCTTTTGTTTCCTTGTGATTTACCTAACTTCCATCACTCCTCTTTTTTGAGTGGCCATTTGACCCCTGGAACTTTTGGTTCTGTTAGAGGTTTTAGGAGTAGGGCCAAGCCTGGAACAAAGTGTTGGTTTGTTGAACCTGTTGATGCCAGTTCAGCACAGAATGAATTCTCCAAATAAGTTTTTGCCCCAGAAACAGTCTGCACTTCTTCCCTCACCTGCCCCTGGATAACAGAGGCAGCCTGTGAATTTAATTTAAGCATTTTTGTTCATTTTCTTCTAAATACTATTACCATAGCTGTACCATAATCACCAGGTACAAAAAAGCAAAAGAAAAGGGAATAGGGCTTGAAATCCTGTCTGGGCTCCAGGATGAGGCCAACCTGATCTACACAATGCATCCACTGTTAGACCGAACAAGCAAAGCACAGCAAAGAGAGCTTCTTTCAGGCTACTTGGTATATCAGGGCCAGCCTGGACACCATTCAAGAACTGTTTCAAAACATAAATGTAAAGAGTGTTGGGAAATAGTTCAGTTGTAGAGTGTTTGCCTAATATGCATGGTGCCCTAGCTTCATTATTCAATACTAGAGAACAGATCTTGATTACTATTACTATGATGAAACATCATGACCAAAAGCAACTGGTAGAGAAACAGGCTCATTTGGCTTACACCTCCACACTGTAGTCTATCATCAAAGGAGTCAGGACAAACATTCAAGCAGGGCAGAAACCTGGAGGCAGGAGCTGATACAGAGGCCATGGAAGACTGCTGCTTACTGACTTGCTCATCATGGCTTGTTCAGCCTGTTTTCTTATAGAACCCAGGGCCACCTGCTCTAGGATGTTATCATCTACAATGGGCTGAGCCCTCCCACAACAATCAGTAAGTAAGAAAATGCCCTACAGGCTTGCCTATAGCCTGATGCCATGAAGACATTTTCTTAATTGAAGTTCCTTCTTCTCAGATGACTTTAGCTTGTGTCAAGTTGACATAGAACTATCCGGAACACCTAATATAAGTACATACTCATAATCCCAACACAAGGGAATCTGAGGCACATTACTTTCTTTGAGTTTGACATCAATCTGGACAATGTATTGATTTTGAAAAAAACCTGTCCTACACCATGTAACCCAGTCCCAGAAAAACAGAAGCACAAAGCAAACAAAACAAAACAACTCAAGTGTGGTGGATTTTTAGCCTAAAACAAAAAGGAAATAAAATTTCCCTTAATTCCAATCCCAGGATTCAGCTGATCCTTGTTTTTTGTTTGTTTTTTACATCTATATAACATATTTCATGATAGACAAAATTTAAAATCCTAACAATTATACTACATGTCTTAGCTTCTCTTACTATGTCAATGATAAAATAATACCACAAAAGCAACATATTTAGAAATATAGTTATTCTGGGTCAAGGTCCATCACTGTGGGGAAGTCAAGAGGGAAGGAACTTAAAACAATCACATTATGTATCCACTCAATGAATTCTTGCATTCATACTAGCATTCAGATAGCTTTCTCTACTCTGATACAGTTCAGAATCTATTCCTAAGAACTGATGGCATCCACAATGGGTTGGTCATCCAATTTAAGTAAGATAATAATACAATCCTTTACAGGCATGCCCATAAGCAACCTAATCAACACAAATCAATATACTTCCTCACACAGACTCCCTTTCCAGTTGGGTGATTCTAAATTGGTTAAGTGGACTATCAAACTAACCATTATAATAAGCATGTACTTATACTTTTCTCTGTATTTTACATTTGCCTACAGATGAACATTATCTTCCTAAATCTCAGCTCTGCTCCTAGATTGTCTTACATTTGATATGTGTTAGGTAGTCCAGTGAACAGGCTGCTTCAAGAAAATGTATACTAAGTATTAAGTTAATTGGACCAAAATTTAATACTCTATTGATTGGCAGTTTTTAAATCATTCATAATTTATTGGTATGGCTATATTGTTTTTTTTTTGAGATAACCAATGTACTGAGATATGAACAAGATGGATTCTTCTTGTCTTGCTACTGGAAATATAAAATTGTGCAACTACTTGGTGAAAAAGTTTAGTAAATTCTAAAATATGAACTAGACACCATGCCATTTCTTTAGTTTGTCTCTTATAAGATAGACTCAAGAAAAACATGATTGTCTATCATTACAAAGTTTTACATATGTATGCTCATGTATATAGCATTATTCATGATAGGTAAAACCTGGAGCTAATCCAGATGTCCAAAGTTAATGAGTGAGAAGAGAAATAGTGTGAAAAAGAACAAGCTTCTGACATGTGATACAAAATGGGTGAACTTTGGAAAACTGATGCTTGTGATTTGATATGTCTCATACCTTTAACACCAGCACTAGGGAAGGGAAAGGAAGGGAGCTAATTAAAGGTCAGCCTGAGGACATAGTTCCAGGCTAGCCCTTAAAAAAAAGCTAAGTGAAAGGCACTGGGACCACCAAATTATAATCTGAAGGAATGACTCCACTTGCATCCATAATGTTGGCATACATCTCTGGAGAGTTGTCTCCTGTTTTCAGTATGAAAAATAGTGCTGTGGTAGCCATACTGTTTTCTAAATATTTATGGCCAATGTTAGAGGGTGTGTTAATTATCTCCCTGCCAGTAAATATTGCCCTTCTCTTTGTTTACTCAGACCACACTTTCTCAGCATAACCCTTCCTTCCTGGTACTGCCTCCTGAAGTGGAAACTTAAGGGTCTTTGGAAAGTCAGTTGTGTTGGATGGTGTTTGCTAAGGCAAACACGCAGAGTGCTTTCCTGAGGCAGACACAGGAGAAAAGATATTCTGCTAAAGTAACCACTTGAAAGGACATGTGATGAAGGATTCTTCACTAACAACATCCATGCATTGGTTCACTTTACATTGCATAGTTGAGCTCCATTTGTTGGGACTCCATAGAGAGAAATGCACTAAAAAACTTCTAGTGGTGTGCTGCAGTTTCTTGCTGCTTCCTCAGACTCAGGTTGATTGGCAGAGTGATGTCAGCTAAGACAGACATGCGCTGAGGCAAGACCCATGGAGGACACATGATGTCTGGAGAGAGTATAAAAAGGACTCGATGGACAGTGAAGGAGATTGAGCTAGGCTTGCTTTAAAAAATAGCTGTGCAATGCTTGTTGGCCTCGAATCTTTGTTGGTCTTCACTTCACTGAGAGAGGCATAGCTGAGAACTTTGCTGATGTCCCTTCAGGTCCTCCTGTTGATTTGTGCCAAGACTGAGGCCTGGCTGTCTCTGCTAGGTAGTGCCATGGCTGCTGATTCATGTTTGCTATCCCAACTCTACAGAACTGGACTGTTGATATATCTGTGAAGTGTTTATGAGTGGATGGAGATGCTGCTGCTGACCTATGAACTAAACTGTTGATTTCCAGACAACATAGATGGAAGTTGCTCCAAAGAATCATTTCTAAACAGGTCCACTACCCCCCCCCCATATCCTTTCTTTTCCACTACTTCTGGTGGATGGTGGGCTAAAAGGGAGGTTAAAGTATTTAAGAATCATCGTTAAAAATAGTTGTTGAAAAAAATAAAGTTACAGCTTCCCCAGGGGGCACTGTCCCATGCCTGAAGAGCTCATCCTCATGTTGTCCTGTATTTCTTTGCAGTTTCCCAGTGTTCATTGTAACCATGATGTGACTCAGAAAAGATACCAGTCTCCAGATAAAAGGGTTTGCTGCAGCCATCCTAGCATACATTCTCTGCAGTGTCTCCATGGGTCTTCCTCAGTAAGGAGTACGTTACTTTCAAGAATCCATGAACTCCAAGCCCAGCATTGTTTTAGTAGGAATATGGAGAACCTGCATCTACCATTATAACAACTTTTCCAGCAATATCCAAGTATGTCACCAATATGCCTACCACAACTCCTTCATCCCTTTGAATATTCAAGTTGTTCAACATCTGGTACTGGTCTCAAGCTTTTCTGGCCATTGATGTAGCTAAGGATCTCTTAGTTTTATTTAGTGGGAATGTGTTTTCCCCTCTTTTTCCTTGGGAACATATTCACCTTGGAAGACTTCACTATTTCCATGGTGATTTGGGACCATGTTTCCCACAAAGTTAGTGTGCTTGTTATAACACCTACCCTTGCAATTATACCTCAATTTGTTGATTTCCTTGGTCACCTGTTGGCCTTGTTACATAAGACTTGCATCCATAGGATAACTCAGAGCTGTAGCAGAAGGGACACTAAACACCAAAAAGGCTGACCATTTCCTTCTCACCTCTTTTTTATTTGATTTTTTTAAAGAGATGGACTCTCACTATGATATCCAGGTTGCCTTTGAACTTGTGACCCTTCTGCCTCAGGCTCTCAAGTGTTGGGATTATGTAGCTCTGCACCAGCATAGCTGGAAATAACCTCTTAATATATTTGAAAACCCAATGTTGAAATTTTATTGGATGAGACATACATTTTTCATATGAATACTTATATATTAGAAGCATTTGAAGAAACAAAAATAAAAAAATTAATGATAAAAACCTCCTTTCCAAGGTAGATTGCTTCAACTGACAATACTCAGTGATGTATAGATGGTGAATAGTAGAAACTCTTATGTTCTGCATTGCAAGAGTAACTAGGCATTGTAAGATCTGAATAGGTCCAAACCAGATGGGGTCCCAGTGTTGAGAGAGGGGAGAGGTTCTTATCTCTAACCATGAAGCTATCATCAATTGACATTCACTTGGAAAGGAAAAAATCATTTTCTCCAATGGAGTGGATGCAATGTGACTAGTTGCCTCAAGTGAAATTCCCCACAGTGATAGAGTGCATCACTGGAATTGTGAGCCAAACAACTTTTTTCTTCATTAAGTTGCTATTATCAGAGGATTTTTACCACCCCAACTAGGAAACGAACTAAGACAGAATTTGTTGACAAGAAGTGGGGTTGTTGTGAGGACAAACTTGACAGGCTAGACCTTACTCTTTTTGGTTTATTGAATTGTTGTC
>JADRCD010096864.1:0-15900 GCA_019843815.1 Montemys delectorum | reverse complement strand
AAGTGAATTATAGGAACTCTGCCTTCCTTATGTCCTCTTTTATCCCATTGGTGAAAATGCTGTCTCCTTTACATTTTTATTATATTGACAAGCAGCACAGTTGTGTAATTTGGGCTTCCCCAGTCCAGCACAACAGAAACATCAAAATGTTGTGTTTATCTGTGGCCACTGTTCCTGTCTTCTGTTGTTCTAAAAATTCCTCATTACTCCCTTTCTCTTCACAGAACTTTCTTTAGACATTTTTCTAGGTTGGCCTACTAGTGATGAAGGCGCTCAGTTGTCCTTCTTTGAATTTCAGTTGTTTTTCCTGTGAAGCTGGGGCCATCATCCAGAGACTTTAGACAGTAGCCAAGTGCCCTACCACTGAGTTTCATCCCTGTTGTCTTCCACTTAAAATGTCCCAATGGTCATCGTACTGATGAAGGGCCATTTCTGGACATAGAGAATTCTGAGTTGGTAGTATCAACCTGATTCTAACATTGTGATATTTCTGTATGTCATAGTCTCTTATCACAAATCTGCTGTTGTTTAACTTGTCCTTTCCCTGTAGATACTAGAGAATATCTGTCAAAATCATTGTCTTGGCACTAAAGACATGGCTCAGTAGTTGAAAGTGCCTGATGCTCTTCCTTAAGACTAGAGTTCAAGTCTGATATGCTTTGGTCAGCTCACACTCATGTGCAACTCCGGCTTCAGGAAATTCAATGTCTTCTTCTAGCCTCTGAAGGAACATACATGCATGCACACATATGGGTTATATACATAAAATATTTGAGAGATTATGTTGTTTCCTCAATTTTGATAACCATGTATCCTGAGGTGTATTTCACTTATTGTTTGAGGTTTCCTCATTTTTGTCAATATGTAAGTATACACCATTGCTAAATCTGTTCCATTTACTTCCTTAAAAGTTTTCCCCAGTTCTGTTTTGGGGAACAGGGTCTTCCTGGTAGTCAAGACTGACTTCAAACTCACTGTTCTCCTCCTGACAGCTGGATTAGTCATATGCCTCAACAGCAAGTTTGGAATTATTTTAGTAAGTAGTATTTGATTAAAGTGAGAATTATTTCCTTTTGGCTTTATAAGGCCTAATATTATCAGCTGCAGTTACCAAGAGCACAGAAAAGACATGTCTGCCCTGTCTCTCTGCAAGTTGACCACAAGCCATGAGTTTTTAAATCACTCACAAAATACAATTGCTCTCTTCCCGTGAATTGGTCTCACATGCTAAGGATGAGAAACACTTATTTTGTTAGCTATTCATCATGTTACTTTCATAGATAGGAATCAAATATAGCATGTAATCAACTAATCTAGTGCCTTGCTTAAATAATTTATCTTTTCCTGGGATTATTAAATTCATTAATCTGCCCTATTTGAGAGCTCTTTTATAACATTAGATGTTTTCATAGAAGTTTTTTCCAATATTTACTTTTTAAAAACCCAAAATATGTTGCAATCCTTTTTTTCTTTTATTTTTTTCATTTTTATTTATTTATTTATTTATTTATTTATCTATTGCTGAATCAATCCAAATTGGTAACAAAAAGCCAAAAGGGAATTACCCGGGAAAACAAGCAAAATAACCTACATACCAGTTTCATTTGAAATACTCCTTAAAAAAAAAAAAATCATGGTCATAAGTGTAATTTAAACTTTCAAAACATATTTTAGTGTTTTGAAAATTGCTTCCTGGCTGACTTTCAATTTAATATGTTAGAACAGACTTAGCTAAGACTTTTTTGTGTGTTGGGCTTGAGGACAATACTTTGTTTAATAAGACATAAAATTTTGTTAACATACACACAGGAATAAAAATCAGTGTTTCCTATGGCCTGTGCAATTACCATTAAACTATTAAAAATGAAAAAAAAAAAAGATGTCTGGGTAGTGGTGACACATGCCTTTAATTTCAGCACTCAGAAGGCAGAGGCAAGTGGATCTATGAGTTTAAGGATAGCCTGGTCTATTAGAGGAATTCCAGGACAGCCAGTGCTGTTACACAGAGTAATCCTGTCCCAAAAATAAGAGAATGGGGAAAGAGAAAGATGAAAAAGAAAAAGAAAAAAAGACTTGGGCCAGAGAGGTGGATTAGTGGCCAGGAGCGCTCACTGTGCTTGTAGAGATTGGAGTTCAGATTTCAGCATCTACACTGACTGACAGCTCACAAGTCTGCAACTATAGCTCCAAGGGATCCTATGACCCCTCCTGGCCTCCGAAGGCCCCTCCACACAACATACAAAAGAAACTAGTTTCTTTTAAAATGAAAATTTTGAAAATACATTTCCCAATACTTAAAAGTTTTAATCCACAGAATACATTTTATTGAGCTTAATTTTACATTAAATCTGTATGCATCATTGGCATTTTTACAATGTACCTGTATTGATATTTTTGTTCTATTTACAGTGGTTAAACTCTTAACACACATGTAAAAGAAACACAACTTTAAAAAAATATAATCAGTGATCCTTGATTTAAGTAAAACTAAACATTCATGCTTAAATATTTATTTTAAAAGGTAGGAAATATAAAGAGCTATTCTTTTTGCAACATTAAATAGAATCATTGTTAATTATGTCTATAATAAATCTAATATTTTCATGATTATCAAATAAACTTTAGAAAAATAATTTGTGATAACGTTCTGAAATAAGATTATATAAGTAATTCTTCTTGAAAATGCCTTAAAACATGACAAAAACTATATACACATGTATATATAGTTTGTTTTTTTTTTTAAGCAACAGTCTAAACAGGTTTCCACAACAAGTTCCCACTGAGGTCCAAAGGAGTAAGAAACACAGACTGTAAATCAGTCATAGTATGTCTGTCCATTCTATTTGTGCATGACTTTCACACACAGTCAATTTTCGTAATAAAGGCATAATCTGCCGCTCTTGACTTATTGGACACACACACACACATACACACACACACACACACACACACACGCACGCACGCACACGCGCACACACACACACACACACACACACACACACACACAGAGCTAGTACAGCAATGAACCAGAAGATACACAAATCCAAGGAATTGGCCAGTTCATCCACACAGCAGCAAAAGCAGACTGTTCTCCAGCTTCTCTTACATCCTGTGCTTCCCATTTCCGAATGCCAGCAAAACCTCAGTCATCCAAAGATACTTTTATAGAACTGTAAGCTGAGCAAATGATGCCAGTATAGCCACTTCGTCATGGTGGCACTCACCTGGCTTTTACTGAAAATGGTGATTTCCCTGCATTACCTACAGTCACCAATTTCCATGAAAGTTGATTTCCATCAATCATTCCAGTTTGCTACTGCCCTGAGAGAGCACCCGCAGAGCAGCCAGCTCCTCACCATGGGCTAAATGTGAGACCAGGGGGCCTACTCTCCACGTCTTAGTGAAGTTGTATAGAGCACCTCCTTTCATTTTCAGTGTGTGGATGATAAAATGTTATAGTCATTCTTACTACTGACAAATCAAGTCAGAAAAAAGTCCTAAAGATGTGTTGATTCCCCAGCACCATCGTGGGGACATGGGAATGATTATGTAGGGGTCTCCCAACTACAGTAAGATTATGGATCTTGTGCTATGACTGGCTATCTAAAAGAGTGAAATTAAAAGACAAAAGATAATTGATAATATCCTTGTTTTTCTAGGAAGCATACAATTATCAGTTCAGAGCAGGTGAACAAGGGAGGTCAAGTCAGCTCAGGCCGACCGTGGACTTCAGTGCTGATCATGTGCATCGGGGCAGCTTGGGCAGTTTCCTTAAGATCTCTAAACTTGAAATTGTGCATTGATAAAAACGAGAGAACAGTCTTTATGACACGATATGGGCTGAGGATGCACCGAAACATTTCAAAGAATATTTTACAGTGAGTGCCTAGCATGTGCCACATTCAACAAATGTCAGGGACTAGGATTAAACAATAGGAGGGTCATCGTTAGTGGGGAACTTGAGTGACACACAGAATGTGTCACTATCTAGATTCAGACCCCAAAGAAAGACTTACTGGGGAACTTGATTAACAGAAAGAGTCACTGATTTTCTAGAACAAATAAAGAAGGGGCACATAGTTTCAGTTCTTTCTCTGACAGACTAGACTCACAGTAATAAGTTGCCACTTAAGCATTAAGTATGTAAATATGTATAGCTTAAAATTCCAAAGTAATCAAGTCTTCCTATTTTCACCCATTTAGTAAAATTTTTTTCTCAGAGCATACCCACAAGCAGGTACCGTACCATTCAACTAGTACTGAAACACTGAAAACAAAACAAAGCAAAACAAAAAACCGGGCAGTGGTGGCACACGCCTTTAATCCCAGAGAGGCAGAGATTGGCAGATTTCTGAGTTCAAGGCCAGCCTGGCTGACAGAGTGAGTTGCAGTACAGCCAGTGCTACACAGAGAAACCCTGTCTCGAAACCCCGCACCCACCCCCAAAAAAGAGCTGAACCGTTGAGAAGGAATTCCCTAATTTTTGTGTCGATTTACTCAATTGGAAAGATTCATTTTCATATGGGGAAGTTTAGTATCAAGCAATTTGTGGGAAAAAAATTAGTGCCTTAAAGATGAGGACCAGGAGCAAACTGGTAAAAATGACAGGGTATCTTCTTCATTTTTTGATCAGTTTGGTAACAAGTATGCTCTGGTTGATCGAAATTTAATAAAGCTTTTTGTAACATGCTGCTGATAACATTAAACTCGGAAATGAATTGAGGTACTGTACAAAACTTGGGGAGATGGAAAAATATGTTAGCAGAGTGAGCACAAATGCTAGATCTCAACTTCCCGTACAAAGAAATACAATCACTAAAATCCTGTATAATTAGAGCCAATTTGTTACCTTACTAAAGGTAAAAATTAGGTTTATGTGCACACTGACCTTATTAAAGAAAAGGTAAAAAATTAGGTTTATGTGCACACTGACCTTATTAAAGAAAAGGTAAAAAATTAGGTTTATGTGTGACGTGCACACCAAAACAAAACAAAACAAAACAAAAAACCGGGCAGTGGTGGGACTTTAAGTCCATCAGAATATGCGTGATGTACCCTTTACCACACTTGAAGGACTTAACACAACCTGCTTTCCTATATTTTATTTGCAATTCTAATTGTCATAATTAAGATTAGTTTTCTAAAAATAGGTATAAGTGATTCTTAAAAATAAAAACTTGACACTCCTCCAAAACACATTGTATGACACCTGTAACACTCTCCCTTGTTGTACACAGAACTAAAAGTCAGAATCCAGGAAGGAGACCAAACACAAAGAAACACAGAGTTATGTGAGCATAGGAGTTGCTAACTACCCCACTGATAAAGAGAATCTCCTCTAAGCCTTAGCATGCTGAAGGCGCCCTTGAGCGAGTAGGAGCCTCAGAAACAGATTCTGGGCTAATTCAAGACACTCGAAGGTGAACAGTGACCAGAGGAAGTGCAGTTCTAAGAAATGGCAAAAACAAGCTGCATACAGTTTGGCCTGACCGACAGATACATCAGTGTGAGTCTTCTGTGTTTAAGGATAAAGACTGAGAAGCACCATGAAAAATGAAGGGAATGGCCCAGTCTAAGGCAGGGAAACCTAGACCATAGTCTGGCAGCTGGTGAAGGCGAGGTGGGAGAGGCCCTGAGGATTAATGAAAGATCAAGAGTCAGAGGAACAGGTATTAATAGCCAACAAAATAAAGAAGAAAAGAGCATAAAGAATTTTAGGTTTGAGGACTAGCTAGCTAGGGAAAAGCAGATTGCAAAAGGAAACATATTTTAATGTAAGCCGAATTAAAGATTATCTGGAAAGTTTATGGCATCATTAAAACTGATTATTATGCTGAAAATCCCATCTATTGGAAAGATTAACGGAATTTCCCGGGCATCCACTTGATAGACTCAAGATAGTTTTCCTGCTTCGGCCTTTGTTTCTTTTACATTCAATTTACAATTGGTCCTCAGACAATCTACTCTTCAATTCCATGAAGCTAGCTAATAGAAAAGCATTCCATTTTCATCTAACAGTGATGGATTAATTTTCCAAAAGTACTCCAGAGAGACTCTGAAAGGCCAACAATCAACTTAAATATTTGAGTACTTTTTCTACTCCAAGTTACTGAGATAACTCATCTTTCTTAGGGTAATACATAGCACACATGCCTATTAACATTTCAGTGTATTACATAAGTATTTCAGATTATTTTACCTCTGGGTAGCATATTTTTCTCATGAAAACTATTTCACCTTAAATAGTGGTGGCAAAGGGAATAGATGAATCTTGAAAGAAAAGTTACTTCTTTGGGTTTTATATGTATCTAAATCACAGTTACATTGTCTTGAGAGGGACTACTGTTGGATTCAAAATGTTTAGGCTACTTATACTGGTTGCCCGGTGATCACCAAGATGAGCTTGTCAAATTAAGCATGAATTAAGGCAAAACAAATGTGTAGCTAATGAAACTAAGGGGGAAAATGGTGACATCTACCACCAAGAGGTACATACTAGTTCGATAAAAATCCACACATGCTGTTAACATGTCTTATTAGAAAATATTGAATTTTGCTTCATCAACAGACAACAGTAAGCAGCTGCCATAACGATTTCCTATGTATTATTCTTGCTAATAAATATTGGTAAATATTAGTCAAGCAAGATGCTACATAATTTTCCCCCATATAATTTTCCCCACTAGGAATCTTATACTTTTTAAAGCTAATGCAAAAGGCATACACTTCTACAGTTTCCATTTTTAAACCAGTGGACGGATTCTTTTTTACCCAACCTCCAACTCCTGAATCACCAAGAACCATAGACTCTTTTTTACTATCATCCCAAGTTGTTCTCTCTTTGTAGCCCTGTTCTCCCCAAGGGAGTGTGTCACAAAAGCCAGCAGCACACAGGAACTTTAATCCAACCATCCAAGGCATGACATTTTATTTCACTTAAAGCCATTGACAATTTTCCATGTCCATTAAAAGCTGAACTGATTTGGTTCCACTGAGTTCATAAAGTATCTCAGATATGTTTTTAAGTCAAGTCTAAGGCATTTGTAGCAACCTAAAAATGGTACACTAGGACTCCTGTGTATTAGCCAAAGGAATTGCTATTGGAAAACAATAATGCATTTTTACACACTTAGCCAGCTATGGTACCAGAAAAGAGATGGCAAGCAAAGGTACCCAGAAACCATGAGCTACAAAGGCATGCAGGTAGCAGTATTGTACTGTGACCACATGGATCTGCATTCTGAAGACAATTAATGTCCAAATCCCATGGCAAAGAACAAAGAAAATGTCCTACTTAAGGCTGAGAAGTACTTTGGCTTGGGATAGAAAGAGTGGGATGCAATATGAGTGCAATAAAGATAAAGAGAAACTCTGGTCATGTACTGACCATGGCACAACCATTTGATTGAACTCCCTCACTTTACACCATTATTTATGGAGCACAAGTATATCTTAGTGTCGAGACTGCAGTGTAGCCACCGATATTGAAAGCACAGTTTCCGTTTCCTAGCGATAACACACTCAACACGGGATACACAGAAAACTGTTTAAATACTTCTATAGGTAATATGTCTGGTGGAGGCAAACACTTTTAAGACAACTGGCAAACGCTTTCTCTTTAATAAATTCTTTGGTAATAACAGAACTTTAGCAATTATTTATTTGTGGATTAGTAACTAATTTTGCTGGTGTCTGCCCTGTACCCCTGATCTCCTAGAGAGGGTAAAGTTTATTATCTAGGTTACAGCTCACAGAACACAGCTGAAACAATTTATCTTGCTTTAATGAAAAGCAATTACAAAATGAAAATACATCTTTAGGTAGGAGATGGACTATATTGTTTATAAAGCTACTCCTGTGCACGTTGAGGGCATCTTTGTCTTTTAAAAATCTAAAATGCAGGTGTTCTTAAAAGGAAGCTGCAATACAAACTCCAACGCTGTACGTCTTCCCAGGATGAAATGTTCTCTTTGTACTCACTGATCCGCAGAGTCCTGAATTAAACAAAGCAGAATGAGTGAGTTATGACCATGCTGTCATATCATAACTTACTATCACTTTAGCAAAGCAGAGAAGGCCTGGCAAGTGAGCTTGCCAACTATGGACAAACCAAGTTCAAACAAAAACAAATTGAGACAATTACAAATCAGTTAAGGAAGTTAGCTATGGTGGATGAATTCATCGCATCAATTATATGGACATATATGGAAATAAAATAGAAAACTACAGAAACTTTGAGATGAAGATTTAAAAATTGCATGAAACTTCTGAAGGAAACTAGCCCAAGGGAGAAAATGCATAGTTATATAAATATAAAGACCATGAAATAAAGCTGTGTATGATGGTACAAGCATGTAATTCCAGTACTCGAGAGGCTGAGACAGGATTATTAAAAATTATCCTCTGGTAGAAAAGGATTCCAGTTTTTTTTAAGATTTATTTATTTATTTTATGTATATGAGTATACTGTAGCTGACTTCAGACACACCAAAAGAGGGCATTGGATCCCATTATAGACAGTTGTAAGTCATTATATGGTTGCTGGGAATTGAACTCAGGACCGCTGGAAGAGCAATCAGGGCTCTTAACTGCTGAGCCATCCTCTCCAGCCCTGGATACCATTATTTTTATTTAAGTCTATACTTTCTCCTAAAATTGTGTATACAAGTATATTCAAGCACAGAAGTCTTTTATGAATCTGAAAAAAATGTTTAATATATTAAAAAATAACCTCTTACTGTCATTTAGAAGTAACTTACAGTTTTCCTGTACCGGGGAAGATTGTTTTCTATGCCGTTGCTATCATCTGATTTCCTGTGTCAAAAACAAAAAGGAAACACCAGATGTTCACGATGTATAAAATTAAGTCAGTGTAATATGCACATCATAGCTGAATGTAAACTCTAAAATGTCAGTGTAGACTGAACTCATTCTTCCTAACATTGTTCTATCTAATAACGATGATTTTCCATACACCATTGCTTAGGGAGGACCTACAGGCCGCAGGCATGGTAACAAAGACTTGCTTGGTCTATGCAGAGGGAGAACTGCTCCTTCCCAAGCAAGAGTAGGGCCATGGGCATGGATGTTACATTATCTCTCACATTGTTCTGAAACAAGCAACAGTCGGGGCTTCGGCCATTTGTATGAGACACATGTCAATTGATGGCTATTGCATTAAATTGGAAGCTACATGTGGCCTCTTGCATCAGAGCAAAACTACAAGTATGTTCTTTAGATTCTTAAGCATGTCTGCATGAGAAAGTCAGCAAACACAGTGAAATGCAGTGGGGATGTTGTGGGCAGGCCTATGGCTCATGGTTACTATCAACCAGTAAAGTCAGTCCCTAACCATTCAAGTCATAACTGGAGTATGATGTCCTGGATCATCAGACAATGAATCAAATAAATGAGTTACTCATCTCCTTAAGAGAAGCCATTCGTTTTGATGTTTTATCTTTATTTTTAAACCACTTAACAAGAAATTAAAAAGGACAGTGCACACCAAAACACATAGTGCATGTCAAATATATCAGACGTATAACATATGAATATGTTTTCTGTGAAAAAAAAATTAGTTCCTAACTAAATTCTAGAGTATCTAAAATGAATCACAGCAAGGGTTGATCTAACTGAGTTTAAAATACCCTTGGTAATTATACCTAAATGACAGTTTCAGTGATGGATACAATGTAACAAAGAATGGAACACATATGCCTTAATCCAGCTTAAAGTAGAAGGCAACCTCAGTTTTTTATACCATAGATTGAGTCATGTTGACACTGCTTCTTAAGATTTTGGAGAGAAACAATGAGTGGGGTAAACTGTGGAAATAAAAATTAAATTACATGGAACTGGATGTCTACTGTCAATGGATGCAGCCCCAGGCCGTAGTGACTACACAGGAGTGGTCTGAGACACTGGGCATGACAGGAGTGAGGCAGAAGAACAGACACCACAGGGCGCAATGCAACTATTATTTATATGAATGGCTGACACACTTTTTGACTTTAAGAAATCAGGAAGATTTAAGAATTAAAATTCAACTTATAACTTTGAGAGCACATATCTTGTTGGTTCATTTTTCCTCCTGTGAATAAACTAGGTCAAAATGCCTCTTTGAATACATCAAATACTCTACAAGTATATAAAGAACAGGAGCCCAGCATGGCTGTCTTCTGAGAGGCTCCACTCAGCAGCTGACTTAGACAGATGCAGACACTGACAGCCAAATAGTGAATGGAGCTTGGGGACTCTTATAGAAGAAAAGGAAGAAAAATTATGAGCCCTGAAGGGGACAGGAACTCCACAGGAAGACTAACTGGACCTTGGGGCTCTCAGAGACTGAACCATCAACCAAAGAATATACATGGGCTGGACCTAGGCCTCCTGCACATATACTGCACATGTGCAGTTTGGTCTTTATGTAGGTCCCAAACAGTTGCAGCAGGGGTCATCTCAAAAGTGTTGCCTGTACATGGAATATGTTCCTCTAGCTGGGTTGCCTTGTCTGGCATCAATGCAAGAGGATGTGCCTAGCCTTGTAGAGACTTGATGTGCCAAGGTCAGGGGATATCCAGGGGTGACCCCATCCACTCAGAGAAAGGGAGGATTGTGGAAGGGGCTGACCAGGAGTGAGTGAGTGAGTGAGTGAGTGAGTGAGATATAAAGTAAATGAGTTAAAAAAAAACAACAACATTATTCTGAACTCTTCTTGCTCTTTAATGTGATGTAGGCTCACAGGTCATGCCCACCATCTTGGATTGTATTGGTAACAGTTGGGTGGGTCTCCCCTTTCATGGGCATCTCTCATCTGTCTTAGTCTGATCTTTTAATCCTTGGTTCACAGCTATTGGCTGGCTCTCAGATTGTAGTCCCTGACTTGGGCACCTTCGTTCTCTGGTTTGTAAGAGCAGAAGTGTTTTACCATCCCCCAACCAAAGCAGATCTCTGGCCATTTTATTCCCAGCTATCCTCATGCTCTAATCTTGAGAGAGCTGTAAGAGAACAAAACCCAATCCTCTCCAAAGTGATTCTCATAGAACTCTAGGCCAGCAATTTTCAGTGTGGCAGAACCTGAACACCAACAACACCGAGATGCCAGGTCCCTGAGCATTGTAGTCTCTTTTCCCTTCTAGCTTTCTTTGTATGGATACATTGTAATCTTTTCCCCTCTTCTATTTTTCTTCATATGGATACATTGTACTCTTTTTTTCCCCTTCTATTTTTCTTCCTATGGATGTTTTACCTGCTTGTATGTGTACACCACTTAGGTGCAC
This sequence comes from Montemys delectorum, assembly GCA_019843815.1. Classification (NCBI taxonomy): domain Eukaryota; kingdom Metazoa; phylum Chordata; class Mammalia; order Rodentia; family Muridae; genus Montemys; species Montemys delectorum. The sequence goes on along the minus strand of JADRCD010096864.1, from coordinate 4,621 downwards.
ATGCATTCGGAAGGCAAAGAGAACATCAAATCCTCTGGATCTGTTGTTATAGACTGTTGTGGGTTGCTATGTGGGTGCTAGGAATTAAACCCATGTCCTCTGGCAGAGTCTCAAATGTTCTTAACCACTAAGCCATCTCTGTAGCCTCAAGAATATTATAGTCTTAAGAAGGTTTTCATCAGTGATCAAATACAACCAAGATAAAGAATCACTTAAAAATTAATACTCATTTCTGGTTATTGTGTATAAAAGTCTATACACAGAACTATATTTAACAAATGTATATAGCACTGTAAAAATGTTTCCACAAACAAAACCAGAAGCACAGACCAATAAGTGATGGAGGAATAGACTCTGAGTACCAAACTTCAGCATCACACAGACATATAGAAAACAGCATACACATCAGCATCTTCTTTTGTTCTCTTATTTCTAACTGCAAACATTTTACTTAATTTCATATTTATCAGCACTTTACAAAAATTAAAAAAAAATCAATAAAAATAATACTTACAGCTGTTCAATTTGTTCAAATTCCTTCCCATCATCTGTATGAAAACAAACAGAAAAGATATGGCAGTTAAGGACACGGTGCTACTTTTACATGTTCAATTCAACCTGCCCCAACAACACTTTTCCATGGAAAGGACAGACACGCCACCTTCAGTAGCTATGCCTCCCTTTGCTCCCTCTTAACAGGACACCAGACTTTACCTGAATCTCTGATCAAGAGATGTTTGGTACCCTGGGATTATTTTTTTTTTTTCAAAACTGTGTTGCTATTGAAGTTTGTATTTTTTAAAAAGATTTATTTATTTATTTATTTATTTATTTATTTATTTTTGTGTGTGTACACTGTAGCTATCTTCAGATGCATTAGAAGAGGGTATCAGATCCCACTACAGATGGTGGTGAGCCACCATGTGGATCCTGGGAACTGAACTTGGGACCTATGGAAGAGCAGTCAGTGCTCTTAGTTGCTCATATCTCCAGCCTGCCACTAAAATTTTTTTTTTTAAAAAAAAACTGTATAAAAATCAGAAAATAAATACAGAATAAGCGACAATTTTATCAAGGATTTCTCATCCAATAGCCCAACAGATATGGGTTTTAACAACACTAATGCGACCTTGACTTTTGTAAGAATCTCAGAGAGTTCATAAATAGTTTTGAAATGGAACTGGAGATAGAGCTTCTTCATAAAGCACTTCGCACAGAAGGACAAGGCTGGAAGATCAATTCCCAGGACCCACATAAAGAGCTAGGTGTGGTGATGCACATTTGTAATGACAGGGCAGGGGCAGGGACACAAGAGGAAATATGGAGCTAGTGGCTCGCCAATCCAGCCTAATGGGTGAGCACCAGGCCAGTGAAAGACCATTATTTCAAAATAAAGTAGACAATGTTCTTAAGGATGATACTCAAGTTTGTGTTTTGACCACCAAATACACATGCACACATGAGCACCGAAACACACAAGCAATCCCGCTGAAACAAATGATTAAAATAGCTGGGCATTGGTGGTGCACGCCTTTAATCCCAGCACTTGGGAGGCAGAGGCAGGTGGCTTTCTGAGTTCGAGGCCAGCCTAGTCTACAGAGTGAGTTCCAGGACAGCCAGGGCTACACAGAGAATCCCTGCCTCAAAACCACTGCCCCCCCACAAAAAAAAAAAAAAAAAAAACACAAATGATTAAAATAAATTAAGTAAAAAAAAAACAAAAACTCTTTGACACTATTTTAAGGTTTTTTTGTTTTGTTTTGTTTTGAAATCCCCACATTCCCTAACTGCTGCTTTGTGGCACCAAGAGAAGAAAGATAATTTTAACACTGACGCCCTCTGAAAAGATGAAAGAGTCCAGGCTCATGGAGCATTATCACTATTGTTACAAACCTAAATACTGGTCCAAATACGAAAAATCGTTACAGACCATTTTTAGTTACGTTGTGTGTATGCACACATGTATTTGTGTATGTGCACATCGACATGTGTGAATGCAGGTATGCAGAAACAGTGCCTGGGTATGAAGGTCACAGCCTGACCTCATGTGTCTGTTCACCTTTGACTTCTACCTTGACAGAATTTTGTTCTTTTCCACTGCGTACGTCAGACTGGTTAGCCTAACCTTCTGGAGATCTCCTGCCTAAACCTTTCTCCTTTACAGAGGAGTGCTGAGATCACAGATGCTCACACCATGAGCTCTGGAGACTTCAACTCAGGTTTTTGCACTTGTTTAACCAATGCTTCTACCCAGCCAGCCTTCTAGCCCTTCTCTAAAACTTGTTAAGTGACAACACTGTGCCAAGCCATGATACGCATCATAAGTAAGTGACAATGAAATAGAAAAAGTTTTTTTTTTCATTGTCACTTACTTATGATGTGTATCATGGTGGCGTACGCCTTTAATCCCAGCACTTAGGAGGCAGGTAGATTTCTGAGTTCGAGGCCAGCCTGGTCTGCAGAGTGAGTTCCAGGACAGCCAATGCTACACAGAGAAACCCTGTCTCAAAAAAACAAAAACAAAACAAAACAAAACAAAAAAAAAAAAGTAAGAAATCTTACCTGGGTCATTCTTTTTCTTCTGTGTGTACACTTCACAGAGCAGAATGATGGCCACCAAGAGAATGACTTCAGCAATTATGGCGAGAAACGGCTTGAGGGGCACCAGGAAGCTCAGCACAACCAGCTCAATCTGCTCCTCACTCTCCCCTAACTGGAAGGTCGCTCGACACCAGTAGGATCCTCCATCTTCCTCCAAAAGATGCTTTATCTTGAGCTTTGTTTCATTAGCATAGGAGCCATTTACAATGTACTTATCATTCACCTGAACATCAATGGGAACCTAAGGCATGGAGACATTAAAACCCTTACATAATGCAAAAAGAGATACACGCCCCCATGGGATCTAATGCTGAGCAAGGCTGAAAGGAGGAGCCAGGAAAACCACTTACCAGAAAGGGGCATATTAAAATTCATGAGGCATTTATATAAAACAGGCTTTGAAAGTCATAGCAGGGCGTTGGTATTCCAGCAGCAAGCAAGAGGAAAAATTCTATTTAGCTGTGAGGATGTAGCTCTGAATGCCTAAACCTACAAGTTCATGTCTAGGTCATCGTTAGCAGCTATTAGGAGGGAATTCAAGGCAGAAAATCATGTCCAGTCATCTTGGGTTTTCATTCTCATGTATGACTAGCTGTCCACAAACAAAGACAGACAGGCACAAAACAATACACCTCTAGTCATTTCCCTGAAGCTATATCACTAACCTGACAGCATTAGTTCCCTACACTCATGACTAGTAGCAGCTCCAGAGACCAGCTCTCTGTGATGTCTTAGATCCTAACTCCTCCCCTTTCATGTCCCAGTGTCTTTCTCTCCCAGGAAGACTGGCCTCTGAGATCTGCTGGGTTTTCCTCAGGTTCACAAACCATACTTAGAAGCTGTTCTACTTAATCTATTTAAATTAAATTTTATTCTCAGGACATTTGATACCTTTACTACTCTATCACTGGCCTGAGATGTTCAGTTAAGTACTAATCTGCATATACATGTTCTCAGAGGTTATCCAAGGAAGAATTCTCTGCAAATGTATTTGGGGAGAGGGAAAAAGACCCCATCTCTATGTAGACAGACAGCATGGCCTGTAATATGTGACAAAAACTGCCATATGAATCAGAGACAATAAATCAAAGGACTGAAGTTTAAGAGAGTTCAGAGCTAATTCTGACATAGATGACGACTTTCATCTTGAAATGGTGCTTGACCTAAAATGTTGACCTGCGAACCCTTCCCTGCCCCTGTCTCACAGCTGATTATGACCAGGCTCAATGCCAAATTAAGAGGAAGTACAAGGATGAAGAGAAGGGCATTCTATGACTTTAATATAAATTGACTTAGGCTCCAGTTTGTCTGCTGTCACATCTGCATGAATTTATTAGACTATCTATTCCAAATACCACAGCCAATATTTGTTTTTACAACTTATGTGTCAGAAACATTTCCAGATACCTGTGCTAATCAGCAATAATACAAAAGGTAGAGGATCCGTTGTTTAAGCTGCCTCTAGTCATTTTCATAAAGTACATTATCACCACAGAACTAGATGTGCTCCATTCCCGGCCTTTCTTCCAAAGCGCCCACTTGGTTTTAGGAGGAATTTAACACCTCATTAAAAGATTTGTTGCTGTGGAGGTCCCTGATCCACTTGGACTTGAGCTTTGTACAAGGCGAAAGGAATGGGTCGATTTGCATTTTTCTACATGTTGACTGCCAGTTGAGACAGCACCATCTGTTGAAAATGCTGTCTTTTGTCCACTGTATGGTTTTAGCTCCTTTGTCAAAGATCAAGTGATTATAGGTGCATGGGTTTATTTCTGGGTCTTCAATTCTGTTCCATTGATCAACCTGCCTGTCACTGTACCAATACCATGCAATTTTTATCACAATTGCTCTGTAGTACAGCTTAAGGTCCAGGATTGTGATTCCACCAGAGGTTCCTTTATTGTTGAGAATAGTTTTGGCTATCCTGGGTCTTTTGTTATTCCAGATGAATTTGCTAATTGCTCTTTCTAAGTCTGTGAAGAATTGAGTTGGAATTTTGATGGGGATTGCATTGAATCTG
>JADRCD010096861.1:0-14426 GCA_019843815.1 Montemys delectorum | reverse complement strand
GCCAATCCATGAGCATGGGAGATCTTTCCATCTTCTGAGATCTTTTTCGATTTCCTTCTTCAGAGACTTGAAGTTCTTGTCAAACAGATCTTTTACTTGCTTAGTTAGACTTACACCGAGGTATTTTATATTATTTGTAGCTATTGTGAAGGGTGTTGTTTCCCTAATTTCTTTCTCCACCTGTTTATCCTTTGTGTAGAGGAAGGCCTCTGATTTGATTGAGTTAATTTTATATCCAGCTTCTTTGCTGAAGTTGTTTATCAGGTTTAGGAGCTCTCTGGTGGAATTTTTGGGGTCACTTAAGTATACTATCATATCGTCAGCAAATAGTGATAATTTGACTTCCTCCTTTCCAATTCGTATCCCTTTGATCTCCTTTTGTTGCCTAATTGCTCTGGCTAGGACTTCAAGTACAATATTGAATAGGTAGGGAGAGAGTGGGCAGCCTTGTCTAGTCCCTGATTTTAGTGGGATTGCTTTAAGTTTCTCTCCATTTAGTTTGATGTTGGCTACTGGTTTCCTGTATATTGCTTTTACCATGTTTAAGTATGGGCCTTGAATTCCTGATCTTTCCAAGACTTTTATCATGAAGGGATGTTGGTTTTTGTCAAATGCTTTCTTAGCATCTAGTGAGATAATCATATGGTTTTTTTCTTTGAGTTTGTTTATGTAGTGAATTACGTTGGTGGATTTCCGTATATTGAACCATCCCTGCATCCTTGGGATGAAGCCTACTTGATCATGGTGAATGATCGTTTTGATGTGTTCTTTGATTCAGTTTGCAAGAATTTTGTTGAGTATTTTTGCATCGATATTCATAAGGGAAATTGGTCTGAAATTTTCTTTCTTTGTTAGGTCTTTGTGTGGTTTAGGTATAAGAGTAATTGTAGCTTCATAGAACGAATTGGGTAGAGTACCTTCAGTTTCTATTTTGTTGAATAATTTGAGGAGTATTGGTATTAGGTCTTCTTTGAAGGTTTGATAAAACTTTGCACTAAAACCATCTGGTCCTGGGCCTTTTTTGTTTGGGAGACTATTAATGACTGTTTCTATTTCATTAGCAGATATGGGACTGTTTAGATCATTGATCTGATCTTGATTTAACTTTGGTACCTGGTATCTGTCTAGAACATTGTCTATCTCATCCAGGTTTTCCAGTTTTGTTGAGTATGGGCTTTTGTACTAGGATCTCATGATATTTTGGATTTCCACAGTGTCTGTTCTTATGTCTCCTTTTTCATTTCTGATCTTGTTAATTAGTAAACTATCTCTGTGTCCCCTAGTTAGTCTGGCTAAGGGTTTATCTATTTTGTTGACTTTCTCAAAGAACCAGCTCCTGGTTTGGTTGATTCTTTGTATAGTTCTTTTTGTTTCTATTTGGTTGATTTCATCCCTGAGTTTGATTATTTCCTGCCTTCGTCTCCTCTTGTGTGAATTTGCTTCTTTTTGTTCTAGTGCTTTCAGTTGTGCTGTCAAATTGCTGGTGTATGCTCTCTCCAGTTTCTTTTTGGAGGCACTTAGAGCTATGAGTTTTCCGCTTAGGACTGCTTTCATTGTGTCCCATAGATTTGGGTATGTTGTGGCTTCATTTTCATTAAACTCTAGAAAGTCTTTAATTTCTTTCTTCATTCTTCCTTGACCAAGTTATCATTGAGTAGAGTGTTGTTAAGCTTCCATGTGTCTGTGGACATTCTATTGTTTATGTTGTTATTGAGGAGCAGCCTTAGACCATGGTGATCTGATAGGATACAAGGGATTATTTCAGTCTTCTTGTATCTGTGGAGGCCTGATTCGTGACTAATTATATGGTCAATTTTGGAGAAGGTACCATGAGGTGCTGAGAAGAAGGTATATCCTTTTGTTTTAGGATGAAAAGTTCTATAGATATCTGTTAGATCCATCTGCTTCATAACTTCCGTTAGTCTCACTGTGTCCTTGTTTAATATCTGTTTCCATGATCTATCCATTTCAGAGGGTGGGGTGTTGAAATCACCCACTACTATTGTGTGCATTGTAATGTGTACTTTGAGCTTTACTAAAGTTTCTTTTATGAATGTAGATGCCCTTGCATTTGGAGCATAGAGGTTCAGAATTGAGAGTTCATCTTGGTAGATCATACCTTTGATGAATATAAAGTGTCCCTCCTTATCTTTTGTGATCACTTTAGGGTGAAAGTCGATTTTATTCGTTATTAGGATGGCTACTCCAGCTTTTTTATTGGGACCATTGGCTTGGAGAATTGTTTTCCTGCCTTTTATTCTGAGGTAGTGTCTGTCTTTGTCACTGAGGTGGGTTTCCTGTATGCAGCAAAATGTTGGGTCCTGTTTATGTACCCAATCTGATAGTCTATGACTTTTTATTGGTGAGTTAAGTCCATTGATGTTAATAGATATTAAGGAAAAGTAATTGTTGCTTCCTGTTACTTTTGTAGTTAGAGCTGGCATTCCGTTCATTTCTCTATCTTCTTTTAGTTTTGTTGGAAGATTACATTTTTGCTTTTTCAGGGATGTAGTTCCCCTCCTTTGTGTTGGAGTTTTTCATTTAATACCCTTTGAAGGGCTGGATTTGTGGAAACATATTGTGTGAATTTGGTTTTGTCATGGAGTACTTTGGTTTCTCCATCTATGGTGATTGAGAGTTTTGCTGGGTATAGTAGTCTAGGCTGGCATTTGTGTTCTCTTAGGGTCTGCATGATATCTGCCCAGGATCTTCTAGCTTTCATAGTCTCTGGTGAGAAGTCTGGTGTAATTCTGATAGGCCTGCCTTTATATGTTACTTGACCTTTTCCCCTTACTGCTTTTAGCATTCTTTCTTTGTTTTGTGCATTTGGTGTTTTGACTATTATGTGGCGGGAGGAATTTCTTTTCTGGTCCAGTCTATTTGGAGTTCTATCGGCTTCTTGTATGTTCATGGGCATCTCTTTCTTTAGGTTAGGGAAGAGTTCTTCTATAATTTTGTTGAAGATAGTTACTGGCCCTTTATGTTGGAGGTCTTCATTCTCTTCTATACCTATTATCCTTAGGTTTGGTCTTCTCATTGTGTCCTGGATTTCCTGGATGTTTTGGGTTAGAGTCTTTTTCCATTTTGCATTTTCTTTGATTGTTCTGTCAATGTTGTCTATGTTATCTTCTGCCCCTGAGATTCTCTCTTCTATCTCTTTTATTCTGTTGGTGATGCTTGCATCTATGTTTCCTGACTTTTTTCCTAAGATTTCTAACTCCAGGGTTGTCTCCTTTTGTGATTTCTTTATTGTTTCTACTTCCATTTTTAGGTCCTGAATGGTTTTACACAGTTCCTTCACCTGTTTGTTTGTGTTTTCCTGCAATTCCTTAAGGGATTTTTGGGTTTGCTCTTTAAGGGCTTTTATTTGTTTACTTTTGATTTCCTGTAATTCTTTATGGGATTTTTTTTTGTTTCCTCTTTAAGGGCTTGTACCTCTTTATCTGTTTTCTCCTGTATTTCTTTAAGGGAGTTATTCATGTCCTTCTTAAGTTCCTCTCTGAGCATTGTGTGATGTGTCTTTAGATCCAAATCTTGCTTTTCTGGTGTTTTGGGATATCCAGGGCTTCCTGAGGTGGGAGTACTAGGTTCTGGTGAAGCCAAGCAGTCTTGGTTTCTGCTGGTAGGATTCTTGTGTTTGCCTTTTGCCATCTCTTGATCTCTGGTGTTAGAAGTTCTTGGTGTCTTAGAGCTTGACCTTTCCTTGCTGCCCTGCAATTCCCCTTCCACTCCTGAGGTCTTTGCCTCCCAGCTGGTCTTGCCTGAGTCCTTGGGCTGAAGTCTGCCTTGGAGGGAAGCTCTCCCCTATCAGGGAGGGGGCAGAAATGGTCGCTGATCCAGCTATGTCACTCGGAAGCTGAGAGGCTCCTGTCCCTGCAGTCCTGCGACTCCCCAGCAATTCCTGAGGCCTATGCCTCCAGGCTGGTCCTGCCTTAGCAAGACCCCAGAGAGAAAATGGGAGATCTCACCTGAGTCCTTGGGCTGAAGTCCGCCTTGGAGGGAAGCTCTCCCCTAGAAGGGAGGGGGCAGAGATGTTCACAGATCCAGCTCTGTCCCTCGGAAGCTGAGAGGCTCCTGTCCCTGCAGTCCTGAGACTCCCCTGCACTTCCTGAGGCCTATGGCTCCCAGCTGGTCCAGTGTGATTCCTGGGGCTGAAGCCTGAGTCCTTGGGCTGAAGTCTGCCCTGGAGGGAAGCTCTCCCCTAGCAGGGAGGGAGCAGAGATGGTCACTGATCCAGCTCTGTTACTCGGAAGCTGAGAGGCTTCTGTCCCTGCAGTCCTGTGACTCCCCTGCACTTCCGGAGGCCTATGGCTCCCGGCTGGTCCAGCCTGATTCCTGGGGCTGAAGCCTGAGTCCTTGGGCTTTAGTCTGCCCTGGAGGGAAGCTCTCCCCTAGCAGGGAGGGGGCAGAGATGGTCACTGATCCAGCTCTGTCACTCAGAACCTGAGAGGTTCCTGTCCCTGCAGTCCTGCCACTGCCCTGCACTTCCTGAGGCCTATGGCTCCCGGCTGGTCCCTCCTGATTCCTGGGGCTGAAGCCTGCCCTGAGTCCTTGGGCTGAAGTCTGCCCTGGAGGGAAGCTCTCCCCTAGCAGGGAGGGGGCAGAGATGGTCACTGATCGAAAAATGATTTTTAAACCATGAAGTAAATGTTTTTCTTAGGCATTTCCCAAGAGTAAGTCCAGATTTGAATTTTGCTACTTCTCTTTTTCTATGTCTTCTGTCATCAAATAAATTAGTATCTGTTCAAACATGAATGTTGACTTATGTACTTGTTTGTCCCTGTCTCTTTCTGTCTCAGTGTATGCCTCACAAAAGTCTGTGATTTGTATTTATTGAACAACACATAAGCTTTACATATGCAAGGAAAGCAAGATATTTTACTGAAAAATTTAAGAGAGTTTACAAGCGGTTTATTAACTGACTCGACCTGCTCCAAAAGAGACACAGGCAACATGTTGCAAACACCACTGCACAGAGTTTATCAAGTTATTTTTATGTCACCACCAACATTTATGGTGAATATTTGTTTCCTAAGTTTCCTTCCAAACCACTTGCTATTTCAGGATTTGTTATCATAGAATTCACACACATAATTGCATTATACATTTATCAGGGATTTGAAAAACTACATATTTTAGGATGAAACTATGCCTTAACTTAGGCTGTAAAACCTGATGATGTCTGAAATCCAATACAAGTATGTTTAGTTGTTACATTGTTTGGTTGAAGACAAGTTGAAGATGTAGGGTGAGTGCACAGCAGGATAGCAGTCTTGAATCTGAAATGCCTTCAAGGTGCATTAACTATGGTTATGAGGTCCAGCCACACTTCCAGTCTCTTGTAATATAAGAGCTATTTTCATAGTGATGCAACCCCCCAGTAGACTTGACTGGCAATTCTCCACTCTGGCCTCAGGCTCTATTCCCTAGAATGCAGTCTCTATCTGGTTTTCCCATCTGTACTCTCAGTTTCTGACAATAGGAGAAAAGAGTTCCCTTAACTTCCAGTTTGTCCTTCTGTGAGTCTCACTACTCAGTTAAAAGTTTTCCTCCCGTATTTTTAAAACAGGTGATGGATATTTAGCTAGATAATTACCCCTAATGGATATGCATGTAAACATTCTCTGTTGTAAACGTTTATCTCAGTTTATTATTTGATTTTCTGTGTGAATTTTTGATGAACTTTTAAACATGTGATCATGTATTCTGAAAGATGTTTAAGGACTGAGGGCAAAGAGAAATGTCAGAACTGGAGAACTGAGGTGAGAGGAACAGAGCTGAGAAGAATTGAGCTGAGAGAGGAACTGAGTTGAAGAGAATTTTTTAGACAGAACACTTTTTAGATCAGAAGGGGAATGCAGAGTGGAATAAATTAGAAACTATAGGTAGCAAAATACTAAGAGAGCAATGTGTGGAATGCAGAGAGGAAGAGGAATAAAGAAGATGATGCAGTGGGTAGAAAGAACAGGCAGGCTTCTCCTTACCATGGGACAGGACAGGATAGGTCCCATGGTAAGGACAAGGCAGGCTTAGTCTTATTAAAAGAAACAAATCTCTTTTCTTACAAATATGAGTTTAATTCATTTAACATTAAAGGGTAGAAGCCTTTTCTTTTTATATGGAATAAAGATTGGAGCTCCATTTTTCATCCAGAATGAGTGAGTTCTGTCTGCACAAGTGCGTGGTCTTTTTCGCCATATGCATATGTAAGTATGGATGTTTGTGTGAGTATGTAATTTTGAGAATGTATGCATGTATGTGTGTAAGTATGTGATTGTGAGAATACATGCAAGCTGGGCACAATTGGGTATGAGTGGATATGTATAATGAAAACTATGTATGAATCTGTATATGAATTTATGTGAGATCATTCATATTTGCTCATGTAAAAAATTTTTCCTTCTGTGAGTGTTATTCTCTTCTCTGGTACAATAGAAATTTATTGCTCTTAAAACTCCCTCCAGCCTGATAAGCAAGAGGCATCTGGACAATGGGAAAAAGGCTCTAGCAATTAATCCTTTACTTAATCTCTTGCTTTTTTAGGATGAGGTGCTAAATGCCAGAAACTGCAGTCTCTGGCCTCAGAGGATCACAGAAGGCATGTCCCCTACAACAGCATAGTAACTTCGATAAGTAAACCTTTTATTATTACAGCAACCCTGAATTTCTTGTAAGACAAAGTCTTAGCCTCCACCTAAGCTCTTCCCCCTTCTGCTGTCTCAAGAGGAATCAACAAGAAAGAAGAAATACCCAGTCTAGGCTGGCCCCCTACATTTTATAGTTTAATGAAAATTAAGCTACAACATACCCAAATTATATTCAGGAATTTTTAATGCAATCCTCATCAAAATTCCAACTCAATTCTTCAGTCTTAGAAAGAGCAATTTGCAAATTCATCTGGAATAACAAAAAAAAAATGAGGATAGCAAAAAGTATTCTCAACAATAAAAGAATCTCTAGTGGAATCACTTTCCCTGACCTTAAGATTTTCTACAGAGAAATTGTGATAAAAACTGCATGGTATTGGTACAGTGACAGGCAAGTAGATCAATGGAATAGAATTGAACACCCAGAAATGAACACAAACACCTATGGTCACTTGATCTTTGACAAGGGAGCTAAAAGCACCCAGTGGAAGAAAGACAGCATTTTCAACAAATGGTGCTGGCTCAACTGGGTGTTAACATGTAGAAGAATGCAAATCGATCCGTTCTTATCTCCTTGTACAAAGCTCAAGTCCAAGTGGATCAGGGACCTCCACATTAAAGCAGATACACTGAAACTAATACAAAAAAATGGGCAAGATCTTTGAGCACATGGGCACAGGGGAAAATTTCCTGAACAAAACACCAATAGCTTATGAGATCTAAGCTTATGAGTTCTAAGATCAAGAATTGACAAATGGGACCTCATAAAATTGCAAAGCTTCTGTAAGGAAAAGGAAACTGTCAATAGGACAAAACGGCAACCAAAAGATTAGAAAAAGATCTTTACCAATCTTATACCTAATAGAGTGTTAATATGCAATATATACAAATAAATCAAGAAGATAGACTCCAGAGAACAAAATAACCCTATTTTATTGAATAGGTAGGGAGAGTGGGCAGCCTTGTCTAGTCCCTGATTTTAGTGGGATTGCTTCAAGTTTCTCTCCATTTAGTTTGATGTTAGCTATTGGTTTGCTGTATATTGCTTTTACTATATTTAAGTATGGGCCTTGAGTTCCTGATCTTTCTGAGACTTTTATCATGAAGGGATGTTGGATTTTGCCAAGTGCTTTCTCAGCATCTAATGAGATGATCATATGTTTTTTTTTCTTTGAGTTTGTTTATGTAGTGAATTACATTGATGAATTTTCATATATTGAACCATCCCTGCATCCCTGGGATGAAGGCTACATGATCATGGTGGATGATCATTTTGATGTGTTCTTTGATTCTGTTTGCAAGAATTTTACTGAGTATTTTTGCATTGATATTCATAAGGGAAATTGGTCTGAAATTTTCTTTGTTAGGTCTCTGAGTGTTTTAGGTATAAGAGTAATTGTGGCTTCATACAATATATTGGGTAGAGTGCCTTCAGTTTCTATTTTGTGGAATAGTTTGAGGAGTATTGGAGTTAGGTCTTCCTTGAAGGTTTGATAAAACTCTGCACTAAACCCATCTGGTCCTGGGCTTTTTTTGGTTGGGAGACTATTATTTTTTTCAGGCTGTGGTGATGGATTTATTTATTTATTTATTTATTTATTTATTTATTTATTTGGTATTTTCTTTATTTACATGTAAATTTTTCCTTTCCCAGGTTCCCCTCCAAAAACAACAAACAAACAAACAAAAACAACAAGAACAAACCCCTTTTGCCTCCCCCCTCCCCATGCCTGTCACCCCACCCTCTCCCACTTATTGGCCCTGGCATTCCCTTACACTGTGGCACAAAACCTTCACAAGGTCGAGGTCCTTTCCTCCTACAGATGATCGAACTTGCAATCCTCTACTATACACATGCTGCCAGAACATTCAGTCCCACCATGTATAGTCCTTGATTGGTGATTGGGTCCCTGGGAGTTCTGAGGGTACTAGTTAGTAATTGTTGTTCATCCTAAGGGGCTGCAAACCCTTCAGCTCCATAGAACCTTTCTCTAACTCCTTCACTGGGGACCGTGTACTCAGTTCAATGAATGACTGTGAGCGTTTACATCTGTATTGGTCAGGTCTTGTGAGAGCCTCTCAGGAGCTAGCTATATGCTTGTCCTTCCTCAGTCTCTGCTCCATAGTTAATCTCTGCCACTCCTTCTGTGGGTATTTGTTTCCCCTTTTTAAGAAGGAATGAAATGTCCACCTTTTGGTCTTCCTTCTTCTTAAATTTCATGTGGTTTATGGGTTGTTCTTCCTGTATTCCAAACTTCTGGGTTAATAACTACTTATAAGAGAATGCATATCATGTGTATTCTTTTGTGATTGGGTTACCTCACTCAGGGTGATACTCTCCAGATCCATCCATTTCCCTAAGAATTTCATAAATTCATTGTTTTTAATAGCTGAGTAGTACTCCATTGTGTAAATGTACCACATTTTCTGTATCCATTCCTCTGTTGAGGGACATCTGGGTTGTTTCCAGTTTCTGACTAAGGATGTTGAACATTTCTTTAGGTGCTTCTCAGCCATTCGATGTTCATCAGTTGAGAATTCTTTTTTTAGCTCTGTACCCCACTTTTTCATAGGGTTGGAAGACTATTAATGACTGTTTCTATTTCATGAGCAGATATGGGACTGTTTATAAGGACACATCCTCCACCATGTTCATAGCAGCCTTATTTATAATAGCCAGAAACTGGAAACAACCCAGATGTCCCTCAACAGAGGAATGGATACAGAAATTGTGGTACATCTACACAATGGAGTACTACTCAGCTATTAAAAACAATAAATTTATGAAATTCTTAGGGAAATGGATGGATCTGGAGAATATCATCCTGAGTGAAGTGACCCAATCACAAAAGAACACATATGGTATGCACTCTCTGATAAGTGGTTATTAACCCAGAAGTTCGGAATACAGGAAGAACAACCCACAAACCACAAGAAACTCAAGAAGGAAGACCAAAATGTGGACACTGCATTCCTTCTTAAAAAGGGGAAACAAATACCCACAGAAGGAGTTGCAGAGCCTAACTATGGAGCAGAGACTGAAGGAAGGACTATCCAACCTAATATAGATATCTCCTGAGCGGCTCTGACAGTTCCTGACTAACACAGAGGTAGAGGCTCACAGCCACCCATTGAACTGAGTACAGGGTCCCCAATGAAGGAGTTAGAGAAAGGATCAAAGGAGCTGAAGGGTTTGCAGCCCTTTAGGATGAACAACAATATGAACTAACTACTACCCCTCAGAGCTCCCAGGGACTCAACCACCAACCAAGGACTCTATATGGTGGGACTAATTATTCTGGCAGCATATGTTTAGCAGAGGATTGCAAAGTCCATCATCAATGGGAGGAGAGGTACTTGGCCCCATGAAGGTTCTGTGCCCCAGTATAGGGGAATGCCAGGGCCAATAATTGGGAGAAGTTGTGGTGGCAAGCATGGGGAGGGGAGAGGCAATAGGAGTTTGTTCTTGTTGTTTTTGTTTGTTTGTTTTTTGGAGGGGAAACTGGGAAAGGAGAAATCATATGACGTGTAAATAAAGAAAAAAAAATAACCCTATTTTGGGATACAGAGCTAAACAAAGAATTCTCAACTGAGGAATACTGAATGGCTGAGAAGAACCTAAAGAAATGTTCAACATTCTTAGTTATCAGTGAAATTCAAATTAAAACAACCCTGAGATTCCACCTCACACCAGTCAGAATGTCTAGGATAAAAAACTCAGGTGACAGCAGATGTTGGTGAAGTTGTGGAGAAAGAGTAACACTCCTTCATTGTTGGTGGGATTGCAAGCTGGTACAACCACTCTGGTAATCAGTTTGGCAGTTCCTCAGGAAATTGTACATAGTACTACAAGAGGACCCAGCTATACCATTCCTAGGTTAGCAGTTTATTATGTTTTGAATTTTCTTTAACAGTTGTGTCAATATCTTCTACACCTGAGATTCTCTTTTCTATCTCTGGTATTTTGTTGGTGATCCTTACATCTATAATTCCTGACCCGTTTCTCTGTTCTTCATTTCCATTCTTGTTTTCTTAATTGTTTCTACCTCTACTTTTACATCTTGGACCATTTTATTCAGTTGCTTCACCTGTTTGTTGTGTTTTCCTGTATTTCTCTAAGGGTTTTATTCATTTTCTCCTTACAGGTTTATACCTTTCTAACCTTGCTCTCCTGTATTTTTTTCAGTGAGTTATTATTATCATCCTCCTTAAAGCACTTTATTATCTGTCTTAGTCAAGGTTTCTATTCCGGCACAAACATCATGACCAAGAAGCAAGTTGGGGAGGAAAGGGTTTATTTGGCTTACTTCCACATGGCTGTTTATCACCAAGGAAGTCAGGACTGGAACTCAAGCAGGTCAGGAAGCAGGAGCTGATGCAGAGGCCATGGAGGGATGTTCCTTACTGGCTTGTTTCTCTTGGCTTGCTCAGCCTGCTCTCTTATAGAACCCAAGAGTTCCAGCCCAGAGATGGCACCACCCACAAGGGGCCCTACCCTCTTGATCACTAATTGAGAAAATGTTCCGCAGCTTGATCTCATGGAGGCACTTCCCCAACTGAAACTCCCTTCTCTGTGATAACTCCAGCCTGTGTCAAGTTGACACAAAACCAGCCAGTACAATTGACCCCTTGTCAACTTGACACACAAACTTATCACTATTAAGCCTCAACCCTTACTTTCTTATTTATTCCCAAGACCTAAAGCCCCACAATCTTTACATATTAAAAGTTCAATCAATTTAAAAATATCCAATATCTTTTAAAATTCAAGATCTCTTAACTGTGGGCTCCACTAAAATACGTTCTTGCTTTAAAAGGGAAAAATATCAGGGCACAGTCACGATCAAAAGCAAAACCAATGTCTGGGATACAGCTCAAAATCTTCTGGGCTCCTCTAAGAGCTTTGGTCACTTCTGCAGCTCTGTCCTTTGTAGCACACATCTTGTCTTCTGGGCTCTAGATGCCTGTACTCCACTGCTGCTGCTGTCCTTGGTGGTCATTGCATGGTACTGGCATTCCCAAATCACTGCTGTAACTAGGCTTTACCAATAGCCTCTCATAGACTGTCTTCACAGTGCCAAGCCTCAACTCCTTTGCATAACACCTTCAGTCCTGGGCCATCAATTTCAACTGAGGCTGCACTTTTAGCAATGGCCTTCCATGGCCTCTCACTGTGCCTAGCCTCAGCTGCTCTTCATGACCCCTTCGTGCTGTTAAAACTAGTACTACCTGGGTGACTCTTACACATTACTAAGTCCTGCTGCAGCACAGGGTACAACCTTATCTATCTCTGGAACACAACCTCTTTGTGCTCTCAGAAAACACTTCCCAGAAGATGTCATCTCAATGATGCTGATCTCGTCTTAATTACCGCTAATTTCTTAGCTCCGGCTAACCAGCATCAATAGTCCCAGTGATGTAAAGTTTCCACTTTAGTAGTTCTGGTTTCTTGTTAATCACAGCTGATACTTCAGCTGCAGCTAACCAAAACCATAGAATATTCACAATCAAAACAATATGGCCCTTGTAAGAGTCTTTAATCTTCCCTCTGAAAATTCACAAGCCAGGTCTCCATCTTCTACACTGTTCTCAACATGATCTTCCAAGCTCCAACAGAACATTCCACAGAGTTCTTAACAACTAATGCCTCTTCTAGCTCAAAGTTCCAAAGTCCTTTCACAATCCTCCCTAAAACATGATTAGATTGTCATGGGAATACCCTACTCCTGGTACCAATTTGTCTTAGTCAGGATTTCTATTCCTGCACAAACATCATGACCAAGAAGCAAGTTAGAGAGGAAAGGGTTTATTTGGCTTACTTTCACATTGCTGCTTATCACCAAGGAAGTCACCAACATTTTTATTATTTTCAAAATCTCCATGGCAAGGAAGACTCTTGAGTAAACCAAGATAAGGTTACTTCTTAAAAATAGATATACTTTCTTGGACATAAACATAAATGATTCATAATATACCCTGTCCATCATAAATACAACAACTAGAGATAAGAAGCCAAAATACCCTGTCCATCATAAATACAACAACTAGAGATAAGAAGCCAAAAGTCGAGGACAGTGCAATGGTAAACACATCATTTGATTCAGCTTTGCTCATCTGTGTCAAACTGCTATGATGAATTCAAGGAGCCTACATTTTTCACTAGGCATGGCTGTGCCAGATTTCAAACCAGTCCAATGACTCATTGCAGTGAACATTTGCAAGTAAACTTATATAAATACAAGGATATACTATGGGACACACTGTAACATACAACATCTTTTGGGTGGCATGTTTACTATGCTTATGTTTTTGCTCTTATTATTGTTTGATTGTGTTTTATTTTGAGAAAGAGGCTTCTGGGCAAAGGGAAGTTAGGATGGGATAGTGTGAAACACAGGAATAATCAGCAAAATGTTTAAAAATTAGGAAGCCATTCATTAGATAGATTGTGAATTACATAATATTTTCTTAAATGAAATCCTTGACAAGAGCTGACCCGTGGCTGCTGTGTCCTGTTTACAATGTCATGAGAGTACCCTCCAAATTCCATCTGAATCTGAATGCTGAATGCTTGATCAGACAGTCAGCATCAGGACTAGAAATTAATAGTCCCATTAATTTATTCATTATTTTGGTTTGGGTCAGGGAATCACAGCACAAACCACTGAAATACCAATCTCAATCAAATAAGGATATTGAATGACACACCCCAAGACTGATCATTCAGAACCTGGCTTCAGTCTCTGAACTGACTATGACCTAGAGTCTTGATCCTATGGGGATTTTATGCCTGAAATCTATAAACATCTGTGCCAAGTTATTTGACCAGTCTTCAATAGAGGAGTTTCTTAGGAGTATGTACTTGATATATATTACCAGGAATCATCTAGGAGAGGCTAAAAACTATCAGGTGTTTTTTGTAAGATGGTTTTACAATGGACTCTCAACTAGGATGAATGATTCCTTTTCAGGCAATGTCAAAAGAGGCTACATCCTAGGAACATTTCCTGCTACTAATATGCCTTCACTGCTATTATTAAATGTACATAATAATCACTAGGTTTTAGCCTACATTTTAAATCAGATTTCAGCAAAACAATGATGATGAACAGTCTAGTACCAATGCTGTATAGACAAATAAGTGATTTCTTAATTCTTAATGATGATTCCATAAGAATTCCTAAAATAATAATAATAATTATTAATCCCTTTATAATAAGACCACAATTAAAGCATTTTCTGATAGGAAACCACCAATTAGAACTTCTAATGAAATGAAATGCAATCATTCCTAGTTTTATTTGCACTACTTCTAGTGAAATAGATCACAGGGATTTTTTTCCCAAGCATTCTTTTTTTATGACCTAGTTTCATTTTAACATTTCTAGGGAAGTAGGTCACATGTTATTTTTCTAAGCATCCCCTTTTTGCAAAAGCTTGCTAAAAGTTCAAATATAAATTTAAATCACAAAATGAATAAAAGGTTTACCATAGTGATGTTTACATGCTTTAAAACTCTGTTACTCTTCCTGTGTATTAAGTTAACTGCTTCTGAGATAGAAAATAGATATTTACAACTTAGAACACATTCCAAGAGTTTTTTTTCTTTTTTTTAAATTTTTATTGCATTATGATGAGAAAAGTTACATGATTTCAATTTATCTGAATTTGTTAACATTTAAAAACATATTTTATCGATGCAAAAATACTCAACAAAATTCTTGCAAACCGAATCAAAGAACACATCAAAACGATCATTCACCATGATCAAGTAGGCTT
>JADRCD010096842.1:0-29172 GCA_019843815.1 Montemys delectorum | reverse complement strand
AAAAAAAAAAAGTTTTCCTTTCCTCCTCTCACTTTAAACCATATATCTCCAAAGAAGATGATACCCAGAATCCAGGGATCCATTTGAAAGGCCAAGGATCAGTCAAGAGCATCTGCTCAAAGCTGGGTGATTGAACAATGAAGCAAGAAGAAACACTGGTCCACGCAGTCTTAGGCAGGGTTTCCATTCCTGCACAATACATCATGACCGAGAAGCATGGTAGGGAGGAAAGGGTTTATTCAGCTTACACTTCCACATTGCTGTTCACATTCACCCAAGGAAGCTGGCTTCTCCAGGCATCAGGATGTGGATGCTGAATATTGTTAAATGCTTCGGTATTATGGGTCTTTGATGTGTGTACGTGTGCATGTGTGTATGTGCGTGCGTGCGTGCATGCGTGTGTGTGTGTGTGTGTGTGTGTGTGTGTGTGTGAGAGAGAGAGAGAGAGAGAGAGAGAATCGAGGAGAGAGAGAGGGAGACTAGACATCTGTTACTCCCTTGTTCAGCATCTTTGAGGCTTGGCTCTGTAGAGCCATGGAGTGGGACCCAGATGCAAGGCTGTTTACTGACCACCTTCGAATACAGGCAGCTCCTGAAGCTGGACATCAGTGCATGCTCCTGGGTAGTCTGGCCTGTTGCTGCAATCTGATGTCAGGACAGTGTAGACTCTGCAATGCAAGGGTCATGATTCATAGTGGGGAAGGGCTCCTCTTGTCTCTAGGACTCCGATTTCTGCAATCGTACTTGCTAATCTGGCACACCCTTTAGCTGATCTAAAAGCGAACGTGGATGACCTGAGATGAATTCTGTGGATGCTTCATGGGACATTTTCAGAACACGATGGCTCGGACTTTTCCATGCTTCCACAGTCCGTATGAAAGAGCTCTGTGCTGGCTTCCACAGTGAGAGTGGAGCTGCAGCTGGAACATCACAGGATAGCACAGCTCATTTTTTTTCTTATTCACCCACAGTTTCTGATGCCCTTTGTATTTTAAAGTCAATTCCACATTTTGGTGGGTGGTATGTGTGCCTGGGGAGGGTGGCATTTTTTAGTGGATACAAAGAAAACCTGATGTTCCCACCGTGTTTGGTTTTCTGGGCCTTTCCCTATTGTAGCTTAAGAAGTTGGGAGTGTAGAAACTCTTAGAATTCCCATCTGGGTGCTTTAATGGCACACAAGTGGATCTTAAAGCCATCCGCCCTCCAGCTTGTCTATGTTTGAGGACTGTGAAGCCAAATAGAGCTATAAAAACCATTTTGTGCAGTGACCCGCCCGATGCTGCCACAGCCAACCAGCATCCCCACCCCCTTCAGAGGAGTGTCTGCTGAGCCCTGACTGCCGGGGCTCCTGGAAGCCATCACTGCTCACTCTTGCACGCCTCGAAGCATCTCCCCCCCAAAGAAAACACACACTCAAGACTCGGAGCCTGGCCTCTCTCTCTTTTCCACGGCAGCTCCCAGCCTCTGTTTGGCCTATCTTCATCCTCAGGTCTCCACTCCAGTCTGCTGGTGTGGGCCACGAGGGAGGGTGGCGGTGTGTGCTTGAGCCCCAGTGGGGAGGGCTGGGAGGCTGCAGGATCCTTCCTGTCACCTCACCCTGTTTTTCTCCTCTCTTGCCTTCTTGGCATTTACCTCCAGTTCCCTAACAGATTTCCACACTGAGAGTTTAACTCAGGCCAAGAGAGCAGCCCCGAAAGGGGGGGGAGGTAGGGGTCAGGACATATGCTAATGAGGTCCGGGCTCCAGTTCCCAGCAGAATCTCCCTGTGGATCCCTGTTGGCCCCCAGGGAGGCCTCCCCACTTCTCCCACTCCAGGCAAAGACTCAGAGAGGCCTGCCCCTCGCTTATCTCCACCCCCATTGGGAAAGCAGCCTGTTTGCCTTGCTCTTTCAACGGGTACACCTTTGTCACGAAACCAGAAGAGTCCAGATGTCAGATACTTTCCTGGGGTGAACAGGACTCCAGTGCCCCCCAGAGGAGAGTTAAATGGAAAATAGCATCCAACAATGCAAAGGACTTAACATCTATTTAAACGGTCAAGTTTATGATCGTTTTTTTTTTTTATAATTATAATTAGCCTTTAAAACACTAGAGCTGGGCAGATATCTACTCTCTTAGCTATTGGTATCTAATTCCCTATCCATAACCCTGAGATATGACCTGCCATGTTCCATCTGGGCTGCTCTTACTTCATTTTTATTGGGGACCCAAGAGTCACAGGTACATAAAGCCGAACGAACTGTGGGAGCAAGAAGAGTGATGGCAAAGCACCCAGGGGGGAGCCCCGGCCTAGGGCCCGTGGCAGAGAGATCCTAAGGGATGACCTCTAGTATATGACCTCCAGTATATTCATTTAAGTTCCAGTATCTATATTCTCTATTGCTTTCTCAGTTACAAACCTGCTGTTTTCTAGTACTCTCCCAAGGACGGTCCCCGCCTCCATTTACCTAAAAGAGAAGTCTTTGCTTTCTGGTACAACCTTAGTGCTCATGGCCTGGCTTATTAGGTTGCAACCCCAATCTCAGACACCTGCAGATTCCTTCTGTCATCTCACGATCCGTAATGTGGAGAAGGAGATAAAGGGATCCCTCTCAACAACGAAATCCCAAAAGCTTCCCAAACGCTATAGGCTGCTACTACCGGGCACTTAAGCAACACTCTCCTTTACAATGTCCCCACCCGTGCTCAGGTGTGTCTTGTCTGTCCCCAAATGACCCTCTTTCTTCATCCCCTGTGCTTAAATCCACGTTAACATTTTTCTTCTGAATAAACGCCCAACTCCGCTTCGTAAATTCTCTGGGCCAAGTTGAGGGTCCCTACCATACCAGGAAGAAGTGTACAAGAAGAACTTGGCTGCTTCAGGTGGAACCCTGTCCCTGGCTCTCCTGCTGCTGATGGGGACATATAACCCAGACCTTTGACTTCTTGGTTGGCAACGAATAAGTATATTGAAGAGTTCCCGGGGCTGTGAAGGGCGAACTGTTGCCATGAATCAACATGGCAGAGGCCTGTGAGTGAGGGGAGGTAATCCCTTCCCTTAGCTCTCTGGCTCCCTGACTAGATTCCTTTCTCTCCTCAGGGTGAGCCTTCAGCTATTTCTGGGTCTCATTGTCTCTCTCCTGGTCGACTTCAGGTTACAATTCCTTCGCCACCCCCTCCCTCTCATATATACCTTCTTTACTTCCTTTCTCGGTAATTCTCTTTAGCACCTCTGGTTCCCTCTGCAGTCTCCTTCCTTTCCGCTCTTCAGGGGGTCAGTGGGAGTCTTCCGAGAAGAAGAAACAAGGGACCACTCCCTGAGAGTGTAGGTCTGTCTTTACCCCTGGGGCAAGGGTTAGCCTCTAGTCACGTGGGAAAGCTCCCACCTTCCTTATTCCTAGAAATGACTCCATGCAAAGATCCACTTCCCCCATCATAGTTAGATAAGAGCCTCTGTCGTGGGCTAAGTTATGGCCCCAAAAGGCATACGCTAAAGGTCCCACCTCCACTTCATAGAATGACTGCATAATGAAGACAGACCATTTGAATGTGAAATTGAATTAAAATGGTCATTTGAGTGGACACTCGTCCAACCTGCCTTTGTAGGAAGACTTTAGGGCTCTGACACACACAGGGAGAGCAGCTACAAGCCAAAGAGAGCCTCAGAAGCAAGCCAGGCCTTGACTTGGCCTTAGACAAGAGCTGTGAGGACATAGCTGCCTGCTGGATAGGCTGTGCTCTCTGTGGTATTTGTTTATGCACTCCTGGCAAACGAGTCCACTCTCAAATGGTGTGCATACCGTGTGACACCCACAAGCCTCCTAAATAATTACCCTTATTTACCTCTGACGAGCCTAGAAACAGACCCTCCAATTATCGTTCCGTGTTTATTTAATCATTCATTCAGCTGTCGGTCCTGAAAACTAGCTAAACACAGAAAGAGGGGTGTGTTGTCCAGATGACTGACATAGCTTTCGCACATAGCAAAAACATGGTTAGCTGTGTAGCAGCACCCTCAGATACAAAGGTCTCAATGACTATCATCCAGGATGCTCTCGTCTTTGGATCTAGGTGCCCTTCTGATCACAACAGCCTCAATCCAAGGAGTCCTCCGTGCCCCGCCTTCCCTGCCCCGTTATGACTTAGAAGAAACCAGAAACTTGACCTGTCTTCTCCAAGGCCTAGATCTGCTTACCTATCTGTGCCAAGTGATGGCAGATTCTGTAGGGAACTCACCTCCTCCTGCCTGCCCAGGGCAAAATAGTGAGGATTTGATTTTTCGGTAGGTTTTTTTTGTTTTGTTCTCTACTTTGTTTTTCCTTGAGTACCTTCTTGCAACATCCTAACACAGCAGAAGAGAAAAGTATCAAAATGCATCCTTTGTATGCAGGAGCCTGTTCCTGAGATAACAAACCTGTTCTCTTGATAGTAGCACTGACCTATTCATGAGGTAGAACTGTCATGACTTGAACACCTCTGAAAGGCCTCAGTTCTTAATATTGTTACCACAGACATGATGGAGGAGATGTGCAAACCATGGCCATTACTAATTTTGTTAATGGCTTGTGGTGAGAAAGGAGAGATATTATCTACAAATAGAATGAAGGGTCTGTTTTCACAGGGTACTTTCTCAACAGCATGAGGACTCCATTGTAGAGCGGTCCAAGTCAGCACAGTACAAATGAATGCTTTGTAGAAATAGCTAAATATAGGATATCAAACCAGGGTAGCCTGCTTCTGCCAGAACCTTCTAAAGGAAGAGATACTTGGAGATGTTGTAAACAAAAAGAACATTAACCTTGATACACAAAAGTGGGAAAGGCCCATTTAGCCCATCTCTCTTGTGCCTTTGTCAAAGGGACCTTTGTCTTATGCCCACACTAGTGTGCAAGAAGAGATAACCAGCTCCACCCATGGGTGCTCTGCTCCCTTCCAAGTGCACCCAAGGTAACATAGCCCATTGTAGTTATCATTTCTTATTTCTTGCCATCCTCCCTAGGAATGCACAAGCCATATCTACGGTGAAGAATTTGGTAATTAGTCATGTGAAGCCTATATCTGAAGCCTCTTCTTTCTTGTGAGAGCCCCAGGTTATGTAACACAGCTTTCCGTTTAGTTCAACTCGTTGAACTTCTGAAAAAACATCTTCCCACTGGACTGTTAGTATTTTTTTGTGTCCCCCGAGGAGCATACATTTGATGTCCCTGGCTTCCCGCCTTGTATATTTGTTTTATGGTTGCCATTGATCATTTAATTATTCTTGCTTGCCTCAAAATGACCAACCCCTCTTTGACCTGTCAAGTGCAAACTATACTACCTAAAGTACCTGATTCCCATTTAGCTCCTAACTCCATCAGCAGACCAAATCTTTAAGTAGAACTAGAGCCTTCTGCACTGCTTGCTACTTTACCATGCCTACTGTGCCAGAGCACGTGTCTATACAAAGTCTTCAACCTACAGAGTGCGGCTTCTATGACAAGGAACACTAAGCATCCATGCCTAGTTCCTGTAATATTTTCATCCTCTGGACAGACAAGTTGAGAGATACCACTGGTTCAAGGTTTGTAAATAGCAAGCACAACAGTCAGTCTCGTGTTTTCTCCACCTTCTGAGGACCCGGCGCCATCCCGCCCTCATCTTCTTAAAGCTACTCACTTCACAGTCAATTTCGATTTTGTTTCTTGAGTTCACTTTCAAGTTCTCCTCACACTACCCTTTGCCTTGGTATGGAAAGGTGAGTATATATTTGGAGAAGCGGGGCTTCAGGGCTCTATTGGGATCATATTTCTTTCTCTGGGACCCCGGATGTACCAGATGACCTGAGTGAAGGAAATACTAGCCCAGATGTTTACAGTGCTGAGACTGAAAACTTCTGGTCTTGACCAGGTCATTCTCAAGTTTAAAAACCAAATGACCACACATATTTCATTTTGATGATGGGGACTTATTTTTACAGCCATGGTCTGCCTGTGAATATTATGGGGTGCGACAAGGAAATGAAGACAGAATAGTTATCTCATATTGCTTCTGGCTAGGAATTGGTCTTCTTGGTTGTAGGGATGTAAGTTAGCCCAGCGACTATGGGAATTAGGATAACTCTCAAAAAGGAAAAGTAGAACTACCAAATGGATTGCTTACTCTGCTCCTGGGTATGACCTCGAGGGGTTAAACCATAACATGAAGTAGACTCTTATACACCCATCTCTCTCAGGGCACTATTCACAATAGCAAAGTTATAGACTTAGCCTAGTACGTGTTGACGGTTAATGGAAATGTGGAACATTTCAGATCTCTATTCAGCATAAAGAATGAAATTGTATCATCTGTAGAAAAAGGAGTAGGTGTAAAGATCATTGTATAAAATGAAATCCATTAGACTCAGAAAGTCAAATCTTACATGTCTTTTTTCCCCTCATATGAAGAACATAGGTGTTTTCCCCCTCATATGAAGAACATAGATGTGAAAAGAAAGAAGAGGGGGTGACTATCTTAATGACTTTTGTATCTCAGCTGCAAACGTGACGGAAATAACTTCCCAGGAGGATGATTTGTTGACCCGTGGTATCCCAAGTGTTGCCCTATGGTAACAGGGATGGCATGGAGGGACTCAATCGACAGTGATGGAAGAACTTGGCAGGGATCATTCATAAAGAGATGGCTTCGAAGCAGAGGAAGTGGGACCTGAACCAGAAATGCATAAAACCTTCAGAGCCCTACTGCTGGGGTCTACTTTTGCCAGTTAGACCCCACTTCTTCTGGGTCCCACAGCCTCCCAAACCATAACCGGGATGATTTGAATAGAGGAAGATGACATGTGGGATGGAGGAGGGGGAGATTAGAGGTGTAGTGGGGTTGTAAATGTGATTTGAGTACACTGTAAATATATGGTAACCTAATAGTAAAATTCATACTGTACCCAGTACTGAACAGTAAATACTAATTTAAAGGTCTTTAACAGTTTGGCCTTGTCACATCATGAAAGGTGACTCTGAGCAATTAGGCAGTGTTGCTGAGACAATAAGAAAGCACACCGTGAGCGTGGTGGCCTTAGTCTTGGCTCTGGCTTCCATGGAGACTTGCTGAGTAAGTATCTTTGGGAGTGTGGTTTCCCTCTTGGGGTGAAACAAAAGCACCTTCAGGTCTTTGCTGGCTTAAACAGAATTTATTCTAGAACAGGCCCACTCATGAATGAGTTTGGAGAATTACTAAATCATAAGAAAGTAGCTCTGTCCTTCCACTGCCTGCTGCGGCCGCGCCCACCCCTAGCATGTGCCTGCCGTGTGACCCACTTCCTTCCCTCTGCATGGGCCGCAAAGCTAGCTGTTGGGAAATGAGGAGATCTGGCAGGCAGCAAGGGCAGCCAGGGGTGAGGCTCTGGGTGTGTGAAGGAGGGCTGGCAAAGGCAGTTCTTTGGCATTTGTTCCCAAGAGGAAGGCTCGGGGATGAGCAGTGACTCAGTCGGTACTCTGCACTCAGAGGCTCCCCATTTGCACACCCAACCAACCATGAATTGAAAACAACAAGAAAAGTGTCTGTCTACTAAACATGCAGGTGCCTCTCGCCATCATTCATTAAGCAATGAAGAGGCGATCTGAAGCAAATAAATAGACGTGCGAGGTCATAGAAGGACACAACACTACGAGCCTACACGCTTGTGCACCTAAGGCACGCATTGCCTCTGGGGCCAGAAGAGGGCGCTAGATTCCCTGGAACTGGCATTATAGTGGGGTTCTTAGCTGCCATGTGGGTGTTGGGAATCCAACCAGAGTCCTCTGGAAGAGCAACCAGTGCTCTTAAATCACAGCGCTATCTTTCCAGCCCCCGCCCCTCCCCCCAAGTACTGAAGTTCCAATCAGCCGCTCAGCCTTTGTATAAAGCTCAGTATAGGCGTGGCTTCTTTCTGGGAACTTTGGTTTGGAGGGAAGCAGCGCACTCTTTCCCCTTGTTTTGTCTTTATGTCATTTACACTGTTTTGGATGAGATCAGGCCTCCCTGTGTAGCTCAGGCTGGTCTACAGCTTGCACCCTGGCTCTCAGTTACCAGGATTAATGTGTCCATCACCGTGCCCAGCTGTACTGTGTTCGACAGTAGTGGATAGGCCATGCTGGGAGTCAGGTAGCCTTAATAACACTTTGGAACTCAACCACTAAAGACGACTATACGGGCTGAGTTGGAAGTAGGTTCCACAGTCAGATTCCATGTAGCACGCCATTTTCAATAACTACCTAGCCAAGCTACTTCCCCACCTAAAGAGGCCATGCGTGGAAGCACGTAACCATTGACCATTTAAGAGCCAATTCATGACCTGAAAAAAAGGAAGGAAGGAAGAAAGGAAGGAAGAAAGGAAGGAAGGAAGGAAGAAAGGAAGGAAGGAAGGAAGGAAGGAAGGAAGGAAGGAAGAAAGAAAGAAAGAAAGAAAGAAAGAAAGAAGGAAAGATCAGTCCTATCTCACCTAGGCTAAAGTTAAGCCGGGCGTCTCACTATCTCTCTGTGTTAATTCTTCATGGGTTGAACTTCAGGGTCACTTTGTTGAAGTAAGCTGAAGAAAGACCTGGCAGTGTGAGCTCAGAAGCCATTGGCTTTGCTGTAGGCTGTGGCAGGCCAATTCCTGCAGATGACCCCATCAGCCTGCAAGTTTACCTTTTCTTAGACTTGATAAGCGCCCACCTGTGCCAGGATTGCTTCGACAATGCGGTAGCACAAAGGCCTCTGGGAGCAGAACGGCTTAGGCTGATTTTACAGGCTCAAAGCCAACCCTTCACCGATCATAGGATCCGTTGGGTCACAACCTCACCCATGGCCTAAATTGGTCACTTGTGGTGTCACAGCGGAAGAATATTTATAGGTGACAAGCACGGCTGGATAATGCCACCACTCCAATTTGATAACACTGCTATCAACAGTCTTAAGTGCCCACAGTTCTCAGAACCACAGAAGTGTAGGGCTGTAGGTGCCCAGTGGGAGCTACCCAGCCTGGCCCTTTCATGGTAAAAACAGGTATGATTTGCTTGCAGTCATGCAGTCACTGTTGACCTGGGATTAGGAGTTCTGATGACTGGTTACCCAGTGCCCTCTTGGCTCAGCACCCCTTGGTTCATCTTAAATTATTGCAGGTCCCCTGGCTGTGGGTTTTTTTTTAGTGGGTCCTATTTACAAGATACCCTCTAGAGAATAAGATTACACTTTTATTTTTCCCTTATTTACTTCCCACTCCTCCCTCATCTACAAAGCCCCGACGCCGACGCTGACACCTGGTGCGAGTCCCAGCCACTGAAACTCTGGCTGAAACCAGTCAGAAAGGCTTCCTGCCAAGTGACTTTTGGCCAGGCAGCACGATGAGCTGAGTGCAAAAGAGAGCCTCCCTGGTTTTCTCATGGATGTTCCACATCAGCCTTAAGCTAATTTGATCCAGCTCAAAAATGTGCCCCAGTTATCCCACAAATGCTTAGAAGGACCAAATTTCCAGGTCTGGAAAAGGCAATAGAGAATTCAGCCCAAGGCTCTCTAACTGCTTCCAAGGACTCTAGAAGCTTCCTTGAGAGGGAGCTGTCTGTCTTCCACTCAGCTTCTAAGCATAGGTGAGCTGGGAGTCTGAGCAACCCAGTTTGAGGTTTCATACAGTTTGTTTTCACCAGAGCTCCTTGTCAGAGCTCTTGTGTGTGGAGCCTTTGAGGATGAAAATAATCATTGACAGTTGCAATTCTAAGCAAGAGCTTCCATTTGAAGGGTACAGAAAGAGCAGTTTCTTCAGGTCAAGGGGGGAGACAGCGATCACTCGGTGTGCAGGGTACACCTTGCCAGTGACAGGATAGGGCTGGAAAACGGCTGTAGATGCTGCCCGCTGACTACTTGGCAGGGATGGCCTGGCGCTTCAAAGAACCTGTATTTTGGGCTTCATTGTGATTCCAGCTTCAGCAAATAACATGAAGCTGTGGAGGCTGCTTACCTGGCAAAGAGAAGGGACACACATCAACTTGCTGAGTGACTTCCGTACGGTGGTCACAGAAAAGGGCAGTTTGAAGAATTTCAGATGAAGTGGGTTTGTTTTTTCCCTCATTAAGCCCCATAGGTGCCTGAAGAAGTTCCACCAAGTTTAAGGGGGGGGGGGGGAAGTGACTTATAGGGCAACTTGGCTCCTAAGAAACAGAGTCACCTACGTGCTGACACCCTTTAACTCCATCCATATCTGCAATTGCAGGCACTATTTTGCATCCCAATAGGAGTTCAATTTTTTTTTCTTTTTTCTTTTTTTTTTGAAGACCCAGAAATCAGCAGCTGCCCACAAAATGCAAGGAGCTGAAACTCAGTTAAAATCGAAATGAAACTTGGGTTTCTCCATTTGGAAAATGGCTGCAGCCCTCCGCCCCCACCCCACCCCTCCACGCCTGATCTTCTGGGGACATAGTCTTTGTGAAGTACGGTTTCCGACCTCGTCCTATTCAGCTTCTTGTGGTTCGCAGTTTGCAACCTTAGCCCTGTTTTTCTTTTTGCTTGAAGTGGAAAATACGATTCATCTTGTCGCTCAGCTGCTGGGTGGATCCCGGAGCAGCTGTCCCTCGGGGACATGGGTGAGACCCAGTGCTGTGCCTGCAAATGCCAGTGATGGAGAGATAATACATGTGCCTCGGAGAGAGAGAGACTATCATGACCTTAGGATGGCAACCTTCATCCGTGCCAGACCTCTTCAGTTGCGGTTGTCTCTCAAAGGACCCTGCGTCTCACCAGGGTGACAGTGGTTGCAAAGCAAGTTCAGGTCTTCCTTTTTTAATCACAGGCTGGGGATTTTCATAAGGTGTGGACCCGGCTCAGCTTCTAGTTATGTAAGCCTTCCTCCTAAAAACAAGGAGTCATTTGGGATGAGCTGGAGTGATGGAAACGCTGAGACCCATGGGCCCACGAGAGATTGCTAGGCTGAGTGTGAACTCTTTAAGTGTGGACTCTCTAAGTGTGCCAGCTCTTGCCAGGGCCCCGAGGCACATTTAGGGAGTGTTCCAGCTGCTGTTTTTCACGGGAAATAGGGTGCATGCTGTCCTTTTGAATAGGTTGTGTTTTCAGCCTGAGGACCCAGCATCCGTATCTCTTGCCCTCAGAAGAGCAAAAGTTGGTGGTAGTGAAGTGGGTTGGTGACTTAGGCTTACTGCGTCATCTGAGTATTAAAATTTATTCTCCAGGCTTTTAAAAAACACTTCGCCAGCTTTAGAGATAAATATAGTAACCATCCTTCAGTGTCAAAACTAAACCAAACCTTTGCTTTTTAATCATTTGAATCTAAATAATAAAGCAAAGAAATAGTTTCAACTACTGTTTTTGTTTGTTTTATTTTTTAAATTTAATTTAATTTAATTTTTTGCTTTACTTTATTTTTTATTTTATTTTTAGGCACAAAAATGATAAATTAAAGCCACAGCTCACTTGGCACGTTTCTCATTGACTTTAAGGTTATTCTTTATGGTTGTATTTACATCGGCTTTAAAGGGGTTCTTCTCTGTATCTTATTTTTAATTTTCACTTATTCTTAGAGAAAAGGTCTCACTATACAGGTGGCCTGGGCTCACTCTAGAGATCAGGTTGGCTTTGAACTTTTAGTGTTCTGTAGTCTCTGCTTTCCTGGGGTACGTCACCAAGCCCAACCTCTGTATTACTTTTATTTATTTCATTTTTATATTATTTTAAAAGAAGAGCTAAACATTTTTCCTTTCCCAAGCATCTAAATCTAAATATTACTTTAATTATTGTTATTATTTTAATTCTATAGCACGTTAGCAAACATGAAGCAAAGGCCAACCAAGACTCTTTAGGCAGAGGATCAGTGTCCTCCCTCATCTGAGCGCTAGGACACCATGGGCATGTCCCCTGGCATTCTCACTTGCTGTGGCACCATTGGAGGGGCTGAGGGAAAGCCACATTACACTTTGATGGGCATCATCTTCACTGCCTAACATACAGTGCTCCTGGCTGTGTTCTCACAATGGAGGAGTCCGAGGAGCATCCTGAGGCCGACAGAGCAGACTCTCTCCCCCAGGGACAGATGTTAGCTGAGAGGGTTGCTATTCATGGGCCACTCCTGAGGTTCTTCTCTTCTCTGTAGTCGTAGCAAGTTCAAGCATCACACCAAAAGAAACGATTCCAAGGGTGAACCATTCCTGGGGAACCAAAACCCAAGAAGGGTTTTCTTTGTTTGTTTTAGAAGAGATAGATTCTCTGTTCTCTGGTGATGTGATCTGAGCTCCCTCTGTCTTTGATTTCTTTCTCTCTGGGAGAGCCATTTTAGATCACAGGATGGAGACTGTGGAAAAGAACAGGCCAGAGTATCAGGAATGGGCCTGGAACTCTAGGGACATTCTTCATGCTCTCTTAAGAGCTTAGAGGTTTGGAACTGGTGGCAACTGGTAGTTTTCAGTATTTGGTAATCAGCCAGTATCCAGAGCCCTGGGAACAGCCTTGCTTAGCTCTTTGTTTAAGTTTTTGGGATAGAGGCTCTGAGAAGTTGGTTCAGGGAAGAGAAATTAGCAACCACTGCTCGTTCACAGCTGGGCAGCCAAGTGGACAGCCCTGAAAGACCCGAGCTGACAGTAGAGAAAGAGGCCCCTGACCAGTCTTGGACCAATAGCTTTTGGAGAAGGACTCTCCCTCACCCCAACCCCCAACTGCTCTGCATCTGCCTGGCCTCTGGCCAAAGATCTGTGCACACTGCTGCGTTGGTATGCTTTGGGTGAGGCTCGTGGCCATAGCAACAGGATGGGAGAGACCCAGTTCCTGAGAATAAGAACTGTGGCCAAGATACGGATTGGGCAGGCAAGGGGTAGGGAGAGAAAGTCCAGGTTGGTTTTGCCTGAAGAACGGAGACGACGTTTTCCATTTATTTTTGTGGACAGAGCCACTTCAGTCAGGGGCTACTAATGGTCCATCTCAAGCCCCTCCTTTCTCCAAGTGGGTGTGGCTCAGACCAAGAGTTTGTGAAGCTCTCGTGAATGTAATCAACCCACTGACCTGCCGATTTTTAGAGAGAATTAAACACTGAATCTACTTACTGGTGGTACACAATCACATTTAAATATGCATGCACTTAATTCTTCCACAAAGGCGATTTCTTGCTTTAGGGAAAAAAAAAAAAAAGATGTTCTGTGCACGTGAGGCCTGTGATCAAAGCCCTGGACTCACACTGGAGGAGTTGAGTTCTAATTCTAGCACCGATTCTTCCCTTCCCCCTGTGTGACTTCTCTGTGCCCTAATTTCTTTATCTATGAAATAAAGGTGTTTGGTGATGAGGTAAAAACTGGGAGGACTGGCTCCAGCTCTGAGCTTCTATATCTGTAGACTATGGAATAAAGGATAAGGGCCATTTCTGTTGTTGAGCCTTCTGTGTTTCTGGCTTATATTTCTTTGAAGCCAGCAGGTATAGCTAACAATAAGAAAAGTCAACAGACCTCCTTCTCAACCTTCGATCTCTTTAAATTCTTTATTTCTTTTAGAGCAGTTTCAAGCTCACACGGAGTTGAAAAGGGGCGTGTGTAGAGATTTCCCACACAACCCTCCTGTACCCCTCCCCCATCATTGCCATCCTAATCGGAGAGGTTGATTTGTTAACAACTGATAAATACATCAGCAGGCCATGAGCACTCAAAGGCCATAGTTTACAGTGAGGCTCTGTCTTGATGCTGTTCCGTTGATGGACTCACAGAGAATGAATTAAGATAGGAGCCTACCCGGGGCTTAGTGGGTAAGACGACTTGTAGCATAAGCATGAGGCTCTGAGTTCAAATCCCCAGCACCTACCTAAAAAGCTGGGTGTGGTCACACACTAGAGCCCCAGTGTGGTGAGGAATTGAGGCTTGCTGGCCATCTTAGGTACAGGGAGAGGACCTGTCTGTCTCAAAGGAATAAGGCAGAGAATGATAGAGAGCTGGGTACCCAACATTACTCACTGGCCACTGCCCACGAGTGTAGGAATACATAGACATGCATATACCACACACACACTCACTCACTCACACAGCATAAAAAATTAAGAGAGAAAAAAAGGGACTGGTGAGATGGTTCAGCGGGTAAGAGCACTGACTGCTCTTCTGAAGGTCCTGAGCTCAAATCCCAGCAACCACATGGTGGCTGTGGCTCCCAACCACCCGTAATGAGATCTGACGCCCTCTTCTGGTGCGTCTGAAGACAGCTACAGTGTACTTATTTATAATAATAAATCTTTGGGCCCCAGTGAGCAGGGACTGAGTGAGCAGAATCTACTGGAGTAAGCCAGGCTGACCAGAGGGAGCGTGGGTTGACCAGAGCGAGCAGAGGTCCTAAAGTCAATTCCCAACAACCAGGTGAAGGCTCACAACTATCTGTACAGCTACAGTGTGTGCTCATATACATAAAATAAATAAATAAATCTTTAAGAGAAAAAAGAAAAGAAGATACTTATCCATCACCATTAAGTTGCAGTCTGCTCCTACCCCGCTTTCCCTAAGCCTCTGGCAATAAGGGATCTTTCCTGTCTCCATGGTTTTGCCTTTCCCAGAACATCATGTGGTTGGAATCACACAGTGAAGTGTTGGCCTTTGCAGACTGGCTCCAGAGAAGTTTCTATTTTGTTGTTACTGTTTGCTTATGTTGATACAGGGTGGCAAGGACCTGGAGCTCACTTGGTAGCCCAGGCTGCCCTTGAATGCAGCAATCCTCCTGCTTCAGCCTCACAAGGGCTTTGATCCAAGCATGACCCAACACACTTAGCTCATGCAGCTTTCTCTTCCCTTCTGCCTACCACCCTCCCCCACTTGTCTCTTTCGCAAGTGTCACCTGGCATTGCGACTCTCTGGTGGCCTTGTTTGGGTGGCAATTGTAACAACTTCCTCATCTCTTGTCACTCTTAATCTGCTTGTCCCCCAAGTGTCCCAGGACTCCTTAAGACCAATCTCCCTCCCCCATCCTCCTCCTTCCCCTCCCTCTCTCTCCCCGGATTATTTTCTTTTTCACAACTGGTCTCTCACGGAAGTCTAAGCTGCCAGGCCCTACAGCTTCTCCCTCAGTGACTATAGGGCCAACAGTTATTTATCATTCAGGTTTTTTTTTTTTTTTCATCTCACCCCCAACTGTGCAAAAAGAATCAGGCAGGAAATTTTAAAAGAAACAGAAAAAAAAAATCAAGAAAATGGCCCACACCTGCCTGATTCAAGAGTCTTGAGTGGGACCTGGGCATTTGTTCTTTTTTAGTTCCCTGGATATTCTAATGTGCAGTCACTTGGAAAGCCACTGTTAAAGGAGAATCAACATCCTGTTACAAGTTGTCAGGCATCCTCAGCCATGGTTGTGGGAGTTATGTTCTTGTATGTGGATACAGTTGCCCTGTTGAGGCATGGCTCTAGCAGTGAGCTCACCCTCTGAAGACGGTCCTGGGAGTCCCAATTCCTGGTATTTAGGATTTTGTGCTATCCTCTTCCCTTAAGCCTGGGCTGTACCTAGTGACTCAGACCTAACCAGGAGCATATGTCAGAGCTGATGGGAGGGTACTTCCAAGATTTTATGTCCTGTTTTTCTTGCTTGGCTTCCGGGTCTCTTCCCCAGCCCTTGCAGAGTCCTTGCTCTGAGGGATGATGGCTAACAGGGATGGATGGCTCAGTGACAGGGAAGTGAGGCAGCGATGTCCTGAAGCCTGCTGACTTCTGGGTGAGTGAGCTGGAACTCACACGAGCTGCCCCCTCTGGTATAGCCCTGGTGACTACAGTCCCAAACCTATGCAGACAGGCAGCCTCTGTCAGCGGTCTCCAGCTCCACCACACCTACATTCCTGACTCACAGAAGTCAGAAGATGGAGAAATGCTTTGAATGTTGAAGCATTCAGTTTTGGGAGTTTGTTATAGTTTAGGTCTGTAATGTCCCCTGTCATGCTCCCCCACCCCTCCACCCTCCTTCCCAGCTCCTATGTTGAACACTTGGCCCACAGCTGTTGGAGGAAGCTGTAGAACCTTTGAAAACTAAGATCCATTTGGGGGATGGGGCAAGAGGGACCGGCTTGGAGAATTGCAGCTCAGCCCTGTCTTAGGCCTGTCCAGCTCTGCACCTCATCCAAGATTATCGGCTACCTTGAGCCTCTGCCATGCCTTCCTTGTGGCGATGGACTGTCCTCTGAAGTCTGGCCAAAATAAACCTCCCCTCCTTTAAGGTGGATCTTTAAGATCAGATACTTTGTCATGTCACAAGAAAAGTAACTGAAGTCATAGCAAACAATAACTTTATACTTCTTAAGGAAAAAAAACCCACCCTACCTTCTTAAAAGGAAGCACTGTCCTCTTGGAAGGGACAGACTAAATGTGGAGTTTGAACTGTAGTAAGGACTGAGAGACTGTTCCTGGGGGTGGCTGCTATAGAGGCAGTGCCCACGTTATTGGGGGCAAGGAAAGGGCAGGCAGTCAAGAAATAGCACCTCGTTGGCTAGGCCATTGCTTCTCCAAAGTGGATTTATATAGAGAGGTCACAGGAGAACCTCGTTAAGATGTTGATAATTTCAAACAGGAGCCTGTCGGGGTCGTGGAGGGGGGCATCTTCTGCAAGCTTCTGGTTGGTGTTGCCGCTGTTCCTGTGGGGACCGCGTGTAAACTGCATTTTTGTTTCTTTCCGTGCATGTTCCCCTTTAAGCGTGTGCAGGAACGCTGAGGGTGAGGCCTCCCGAGGGCAATCAGCCGCCTTTGGGGAGTTTAGGAAGTGAAGCAGCGCCCTCCTGAGGCCATAAGGCGGAGGTGCTGGGGAGGAGGTACACCAAAGATCTGCTGAATCAAGCCAGGTAGCCATTTACTAAGCCAACGGGTCGGGTCGTCAGTTCCTTTTCTTAGAAGGCCTCATCATAGAAGGATGTGAATCTTGGGAAACAGCTTCAGAAAATCTTTGCGAGTTTTTGTTGTTGGTGATGGTTGGTGGTGAGTTTTTTCCTCCATTTCTTATAAATCAGTAGAATGTGTTTGTTGCCACATAAATCTAATTGTCCCCCTACACTAAATTTCTACTTTAGCAAAATGCAATTACTCTAAGCAGTGTGTTCCCGGGACCACCTGCCTATCCCACCCACCTCCAACTCTGAGATTCCATCTTCTCCCTGCTTCTTCATCTCCCCTGGCTTCTCTGTCTTGACTTTCCTCATAGTCTAG
This sequence comes from Montemys delectorum, assembly GCA_019843815.1. Classification (NCBI taxonomy): domain Eukaryota; kingdom Metazoa; phylum Chordata; class Mammalia; order Rodentia; family Muridae; genus Montemys; species Montemys delectorum. The sequence continues at coordinate 12,061 of JADRCD010096842.1, read as the reverse complement.
CAAGAACTCTCTTGCCTTTGGTCTCTGCTATGGGTGACCCAAGGCCGAGCATGTTGAATGCAACACTCCAGACTTCCAACCATCCCTCTCTGGAGAGACTGTCCTCTTTCATAGACCTGTCCTCTTGGAGATACTGGTCCGATTGCACCCACCAGTTTGGCTCAGTACTATCTTCCTGGCTAGGCACCAACCCTGACTGGATTCCCTCGCCATACAATTCCCTTTCAAGAACCTTGCCCATTCTGGAGAGGCTGTTCTCTGCCTTCTGGCTCAGTTCCACCCTCCTGGCCAGACCACACCCTATTTGCTAGGCTCTGCTGCCTTAGCTAGATCACTCCCTCCCGGATATTCCTAGCCTTCCTGGGCAGACCTGGTCAGACTCCTCCCTCCTGGACAGGTACACAGGCACACACACAGCCTCTGGTTTTCTTCCCTATAGCTTCCCGGTGGAGGAGTTTGGTGGAGGAAAAGATTCAAAGTGATCCACGGGGTCATGTTTCCCAGCCGTTTATGGGTCTCCTTGAGCGCAACGGTTCTCACACTCACAAGTTTCTCGAAAGGGGCCGATGGCAAAGTGTTCTCGGAGCCCATCCTGATCACACAGATTTCGGTCCACGCTAGCTCTGCGGAATACGTGTCTCGAGGGCGAAGTCTGGGAATCCGCACTGCCACACTGTTCGCCACATTGTTCGCCACTCCGTTTACAGGCAGGCTTGAGAAGGGCAGCTGTGGCTAACCTAGGACCCAGCCCAGACCCCTGTGGCCAATTAGGAACTTCTCCAGTCCAGTCCCCCATCAGCACCCAGCTAACCGCTGCCTCTTTTCTCACTTCGAAGATTGAGGCCATCTGTTGTGAGCTTCCTGCATTTCCTGCCCCCACCCTCGACATTCTCCACATTTCCCAGTCAGCCTCCTTCTCCTTTCTTAGAAAATAAACATCTTCCCATGGCTGAGTTTCTACCCTCCTTGACCGGCTCCTCTGGAACGATGACCCTCTTAATTCTTTTTCTCGCCAATGATTTTTGTTTTTCTTCTTTTTTTCAATTAAAAAAAAATTTTTTTTTTGGATTGGATCTTATGTCTTTTCTTTCCTAAATCACAAAACATCTCTCAGTAACTTGGCTTCTCCCTCCAGCTGCCAGCTCGCCTCCCACTTCCTTCTTGAGAGCCTCTCATCTCCGCGTGGGTCTCAGCCTAGCACTTCGCCTTTCTAATCTGACAGGGTATCCTGGTCGGTGTTGTGCAAAACCTCTGCCCTGAGCCACCAAGCTAGGAATCGAACTTACAACGCTGAAGACTAGGTTCCAGGTTTGCCCTCAGACTAGGTTTGCCCACATGAGTTTTGCTCTCTCAGACATTACTGCTCAGATTCAAGGCCAGATCCTTACGACATCCTTCCAAGCACATGGCACTTAACCACCATCTGTGTATCCGTCCGCTTTCCATTACTATCACAAAACACCCAAGCTGATGAATTTATAACAAGCAGAAGGTTATACAGGTCCGTGGTTTCCGTCCATTGTCACTTGGTCTTGCTGAACGTGAGCATGTGGCCGACGAAGCTGCTGGTCTCCTAGTGACGAGGAAGTAAAAACCAAACCAAACCAAACCAAACCAAACAACCACCCAATTCCTAATATCCTCACTCGATAACTTAATTGCCTATCGGGCTCCACCTCTTAGAGATTTCACCACTTCCAAGTAGTACCTCAAGCCAGGGACCAAGCTTCCAATACAGCAGCCTTTTGGGTGACACGCAGCTAAGCCACAGCAATGCGAAGAGCTAAAGGAAGCCTAAAGAGTATGGGTCAAGTGACTCTTGCCCGTGGTCGTGAGAGCGGCTGAGCTCTATGAGACTTTGTGTGAGGACCACCAGGAGCTAAGGGACATTGAGACGGATTCCACTTGCAGACTGGGGCCCAACCTGGTGTCTCAATCTGTATGTACCAGCCTCAGCGGATGGTTTTTATTTATTGACTAAGCCATCTCAGTCAATCAACCGGGTCTTAAGGGAGGGAGTGAGGATTGAAAAGAAAAAGACAATTAGACAGCATTCTAACAAGACTCCAACCAGTACTGAGGCTGAAGCGGGTTTATTTCTCCTAGTCTGCTTTTATACCTTTTTAAGTACATGCAAATAATAAAGTCAGTTCTAGGTTAAGGAACTAACAAGGCAATAAACAAAGTCCCAGGATCCCTGTTTCTAAGGGCTTTTCAGGATGATCAAGATATCTGAGCCTACTTCCCTGTCCTAGCCCAAAGTCAGATTTCTACCTGAGCTTGCTTCTGTGTCCTGGCCCAATGTCAAATTCCTGCCAAGTTTCTAGAAGCAGCCCCCAAAGCTCTCCACTATTCATTCATTCATTCATTCATTTATTTTCCAGAGACTGAGTCTGAGAGGTTAAAATTTTCAAATTGTGCTGTGAGAATTTGGCCGTCAGTTGAACTTAATGAGAGACTAGCTCCCAGTACTTAGAAGAATGGGAGACTAGCTCCCAGGACTTAGAAGAGTGGCAGACTAGCTCCCAGGACTTAGAAGAGTGGGAGACTAGCTCCCAGGACTTAGAAGAGTGGGAGACTAGCTCCCAGGACTTAGAAGAATGGGAGACTAGCTCCCAGGACTTAGAACAATGGGAGACCAGCTCCCAGAGTTTAGAGACCAGAGCAACCTGGCAGGTAAAAAGAAAAATGAAGAAGCAAACAATTGCCAGGTGGCTAACCTGCTTCTGAACCCTAGCACAAAGCCAGCACCAATCAGAGACTACCCCGTACTTTCCTCTGCCTCAGTTTCCCCTTTTCCCCCAGCAACTGTGTGGGTATAACCACCTGCTCAAATTCTTGCTTGGGGCCAGACTCCTCTACCCCTGCATGGGATATGAGTCTCGCCCAGCGCTGGCTGAATAAAAAAACCCTCTTGCTGATTGCATCAAATACGTGTCTTGGTGGTGTTTGGGGTCATCGTCGTTCCCGAGCCCTGAGTGTGGGGTCTTTCCCCTCAGTTTTCAGCAGCCCCTACAAGTCTCACTGTGTAGACTGACTGGGCCTGGAGCTTGTAAACCAGCCTGGCCTTGAACTCATAGAAATCCACCTGCCTCAGCCTTCCAAGTGCCGAGATTAAAGATGTGTGCCGGCATACCTGGTTTAATGATCAGCAGTTCTTGAGGGGGAGATGGGCTCTCTGTGCCGCTCACTCACCATCCCTGCAGCTTGGCTTCCCCTCTCACATTCTGCCTGATGGTGAGCCTCTTTGAGGCTTGTAGAACACAGAATGAGAAATGAACTAGGAAATCCACTTTCACAAAGACTCCTTGCTTATTCCAATCAAAATTGCAAATACAAGCCAGGACGACCTAGGGCCTGATCTTTCCCAAGATGTCTCATACTTTCTTCCAGATGAGCTTCTTTTATAGTTCTCTCACTATGCTCTCTAGTGAGATTTTTTTTTTTTATGATAAAGACCCTTTATCAAAAAGGTCTTTAATTGAAGTCAGATTCTAGAATGAGAACAAGCCGAAAGGAATGTTGTCTGGTTGATAATTCAATTATAATTTAGTGGGTTCAGAATAGACCGCTGGGACAGGCAGACCCAGGCGTCCTGTGGAAGCTCTGGTTAACGAAGAATAGATCAAAGCAAAGCCTAAGAGGAGAACAACCTTGGCTTTGGAGGATGGCTGAAAAATATAAATAAATAAGCACCTCAAAAGAATGATGGTTCTTCTGGTGCCTGTAGCATAGCCTCGCTTGGGAAAGGCAGCACAGAACCGTTGGATGGGCTCTTACCCCCATCTGGAATCTCTATGGGCAATTTCTACGAGCTTAGACACCAAGTTGCATTCAGTGTACTTTATGGCTTGCTTGTTTTTTGTGTCTGTGGTGTCTAGCACAATCCTTACTCATATTAAAGCATGACAAACATTATTCATTAATTCTAGAAAGCTACTTATTTTTGTGAATCTGCTGTCCTAATGAAAGGGGTATTTCAAGAACATATGGAAAAACTCACAGCCTGTTCGGAATACAGAGACCAACCGACTTAGGGTCGAGTGGATGAATGTTAGGACGATTTCCTAGGGAGACTCAAGCAAATGTCTACTTACCCCAAGGCAGAAACAAAAACAGAGCAAAGCAATGGTTACACCAAAGCTCAGCTTGGTGAACCGATGAACTCATTAGGCTTACTTAGAGTAGAATAGGTGAGAGGTGACTCACAGGAGCAGGGGACAGCTCAAAAGAAGCCGTATCATCAAAAAGACAACTCCAGCCTAGGTTCGGGTTCCTAAGAGCTATATCTCCATAACTTTTTCCATGATGTACAGTCATTAACAGGCCTACAAATCTTCTCCATGTAGTTCTCCTGCTTGGAGAGTCCCCTCCTCTAACAGTTTTTTATTGTTGGGAAGGGTCCTGTGTATCTTGTTGATTTCAGGAACTTCTAGAGACTTGTAAGTTGTTTTGTGACACCTTTACCCCAAGCCCCTGTGCCCTGCAAGGATTTTCCCTCTGGGATGGGATATTTAAATTTAGAGAAAGTTGCTATATAAGATGTACAAATCTAATGATTTAGAATTCTAGGTAGACAAGATGTACTTACATATGTGTTTAATGTACCTTGGTGTGAAGATTCTTCCTAATGGCCAAGCACAATCTCTTTTTGCCCTGGTCCGGAAGCATTGTCCATCAGACCCGCTAGAGTCTTTGTGCCATGAGCTTGTTAACCTTGACTCCGAGGCATCTACTAATCCAGATCTGCTTTTTGGTTTGTTTTATTTTTTGTAGACCTGGCTGTATTGGAACTCTTGGTTTCAAACTCATAGAGATCCACCCACCTCTGCCTCCCCATTACTGGAATTAAAGGCATTGAGCCACCATGCTCAGATTTGCTCTTGATTTACAAAGGATGTGGTAACATCATGCTAGCCCAAAGTTTAAGCTTGTGCCGGAGAAGGGACTGCATTTCTTGCTGTGTGGTATCTCCCTGATTGCTCTTTCCAGGACCCCTTTGAGGATAGGACATGGAAGGCAGGCTTTCATTTTAAAATTCATCTGATCCCATTCCTAATATCTCCAGGCCCAAAGACTCCACCAAGCCACATGACTCCAGTGGCAGGTGTGTTTGTCTTTGCTTTGGACTTTAAGGCTCCACATAGACACTCTTTAGTGTCATTCAATGTATAGAAGGGGGTCAGTGTTCCCAGGTGTGGGGTCTGCTGTCAGCGGGAACAAGTAAGGTACACCAGGCACTGGACTTCCTAACGTGTGATTGGGAGTGTGAGGTTTTTCATGCTCATACAAACATCTTCCATCTTTCCCAGAATGCACTATTACTATTTATGTCCTACCTTGACATATTGGGGTATTTCCAAGGGTCTCCATTTGGTACTATGATAGGTCTTACATCATGGCCCAGGCATGACACTGATGCTAAAGCTAACCAAACTCCTGAGTATGCTTATTACAGTTGTGCACTTGGGATCCAAGGTTTGTGTGCCACATACTACTGAACTCAATAGCAGCATTATGAGCAGGACATTAGCCATCATTCTATCTGGTGCGTGGCTTTGGGTATTCACTCTTATGTGGGGGAGGGGGCATACTAATACTTAGGAGCTTCACTGTCCACTAATCTGGGGACTGACTGGATCTTCTTCCCCTTTTCCGGTGACCTGAGCAAATGTCCAATCTTTCCCTTTTGCGTGAGGATTAGCATAGGATCTGTGTTCTCTAAAAGATGATCCACTGAAGCCCCACCCCCTAGGAACCCCACGAAAGGGACTTTACTTGAAAATGGTTTTAGCAGCTCTAAGTGAAGAGAAGGTCATCAGGGCGGATCCTGTTTCAGTTTGACTTGTGTCCTTGCAAAATGGTGAAATATGGGCAGTTACCATGCAGGAAGCCGTGCGGGCTGCAGGAGGCAAGTCCTGAGTGTGCATTCTACGGAGAATGGAAAACACGGGCCCGTCTTCTTTCCAGAGCCAAGGCACAAATGTACCAGGACCCTTTTAACCCAAGACTTTCAGATGAACATCCTTAGCATAGTCTAGAGCTGGTGGTCTCCAAATGAAATGTTACTTTCAAGGAGAAGCTAGTTCTCTTGCCTGACCCCGCCTCCAAAACCAAAACAAACAAACAAACAAAAAAAACCCCCCTTTTTGTTGGGAATCCTAAGGCTTTTCCAAGGCTTAATTGGCTATGTTTAAAGAGTGTGTTCCATGACTTCCGGGTATTCTGTTAGGACTTTATTATCCAAACAGTACATCGTTAAAACTCAGGGCCCATTGGGAAGGCATTCATTTCCTTGGGTTATTTGCCAGTTTTTGATTCAGGAAAGTAAAGGGCGGAGGCTTTGGTAACCCTGGTGATGAGCGCTCAAGAAGTTGAATGCGCATGCGTAGAAACAATGCGTGGGGAGGTGGATGGGCGTGAAGAATCTTGCGACAGGGGAAAAGGCGTGTGTTCCTCCACGGTTCCCATGGAGTCATGAATCTAGTGGAGGAGGAGAAGGCCATAAAACTGACGTCATGGCCACCAAACCCTTCTGGTTTTAGAAGTGAAAGGAAGGCAAAAGGATGAAGGAACATTTTTCTGCCCTACCCCCACTCCCAACTAATCAGAATTGTCTGGGATATCTCTGGGTAGATATGGAAATCCATTCTTTCCAAAGCAGCCTGGGGTCTACTAAGATAGATTTACACTCACACACAAACATGCATGAACATAACACGTGCACACACATTAGTGTTTGCAGTGGTATTCATACAATAGGGTTGTGAAGACGGTAGAAAGGTAGAAAGTTCTAGAATTCTTAAAGCTCTGGGCTGTTACGTGAATTAAAGCCAGTGTGCTGATTAACAAGGTCTGATAAAGACATTATTTCCTTGTCTTATTTAAGACCTTCCTTCTTCCTTTCCCATCTCCCCTCCCCTTACTTCCTCCCTCTCTCCCTCCCTCTCTCATCCCTTTCTTCTCATCATCCTGCTCCTTCCCCTTTGAGCAGGTCTCACTGGCCTGATCCTCCGGATTTCACTCTGCCTTAGCTGTGCAAGAGCTGGATGCAAGAGCAGGGACCCAGCACAGCCATGCCAAGCTAGCGGTGACGGTTGTTGGGATTTGAAGAAAATAGGGATGACTTATTTATAAGTTTTAACACTCAGAAAGTTTTCCAAGGCCTATTGTGGTGGCTCACTCCCTAGAAATGAGCTTGCATGAGATAGAACAAAGATACAGAATGCAGCTGCCTAGCATTCGCAGCGGAGGATCCTTGAAGTTCCAGATGTTATATAAGGATGGGAAGGAGGTCGCTGCCATGAAGGACTGGGTTTTCTTTCCTTTTCTTTCTTTTTCTTTTTTCTTTTTAAAAAGATTTATTTATTTTATGTATATGAGTACACACTGTAGCTGTACAGATAGTTGTGAGTCTTCATCTGGTTGTTGGGAATTGACTTTTAGGACCTTTGTTCGCTCCGATCAACCCTGCTCGCTCCCGTAGACCATGCTTGTTCAGTCCCTGCTCGCCCTGGTCTAAAGATTTATTTATTATTATAAATAAGTACACTGTAGCTGTCTTCAGACACACCAGAAGAGGGCGTCAGGGTGGTTCTGAGCCACCTTGTGGTTGTTGGGATTTGAACTCACGACCTTTGGAAGGGGGGGGTCGGTTCTCTTACCAGCTGAGCCACTCCACCAGCCCCAGGACTGGCTTTTTAAATGGTCTTTGTGACCAGCACAGTTCCATCTTCTCAAGAGGTCTCCATGACTGGCACGACTGTACTAAATACCTTGCACCCTCTTTGACCCTGTCTTGGGGCCTATAAAAGATGGTTTCTGCTTTATCAGAGGGCCTATGTGAACACAGCACAGGGCCCCTCAGATAGATGAGGGGTAACCATGCTTCCAGAAACAGCCTCTCAGTGACCTCAAACAACACGTGACAGTTTAACAGCAGAATGTGCCTTATACCTTGGAATTTGGATCCCTTACACGACTCGGCCATGTGTGTGTCGAGTGACCATAAGCAGGAATGTAGGATCCCAAACCATCTTTACTCTTCACAGTAGCCTACAACTGTAGAAAGGGCCACACAAGTTGAAGTTATGGGGAACAATTTTACAAAGCAACAAAGAAAATTATGAATGACCTCATGAAAACTAAGATAAAGATGTTGCTACTGTTCAGGAAATTTGCTAAAGCAGCAAAAATCCTCTTGCTGGTGGCTGTGAATATAAATGGAAATTCAAAAGCAGCTAACTGAATTTTTAATTGCATTAGAGACATTGAAAAAACAGTGACTCTGTCCCAGGCACACTTTAGGTTTCATAATAACAGATTCGTGTGCAGAGCTTAGCTTCAGTGATGTAATCAAGACCCCTAACAAGCCTCCTGACCCTTAGTTTGTGTGTCTCATGAGAATGCTTAGAAATGTTGCATAGACATGTCCAAATGGCTGCCTCGCTCACATCCCCTTCATAGGAGAAAAACAACGTTGGACTTAAAGCCTATAGAAAAGAATTGTACAGAGAATCAAGAATGTGAAGTAATATCCGTTCCAGCCTTCCCTACCTTTCACTTCTCGTCTCTACAACAGTGTCTCACTATGTGACCCGGGTTGAGCCTGGGTTCGTAGTCCTTCTGCCTCAGGTTATAAGCTGGGGTCACAGGAGTGATCTTGCCTAGGAAAAAATCTATATTTATCCTGAGTCAAAGATACACACGTATGTCTGGAATGTGCAATGCCCATCTAGACTCGAGGTTATGGAGGTTGTGCATGTAGAATGTACAATATATAGCTGATATCTGTCCCTATATCCTCAAAAATGGAGCAAGAGCTGGTAATAAATCTCTTAGCTGAGCTAGCAGACACAATAGAAGAAGGTTTTTTTTTGTTTGTTTGTTTTTTGGGTTTTTTTTTGTTGTTGTTGTTTTTTGAGACAGGGTTTCTCTGTGTAGCCCTGGCTGTCCTGGAACTCACTCTGTAGACCAGGCTGGCCTCAAACTCAGAAATCTGCCTGCCTCTGCCTCCCAAGTGCTGGAATTAAAGGTACGCGCCACCACTGTCTGGCAGAAGAAGTTAATAGATCCATCTATACTCTGGATTTTTTTTCACTCTTAGATTTTTCAATAGGCACGTCAGTCATCCTTAATCTGCATTGATAACAGCTTAGAATTTTAATTGGAGAATTTTACCCAGCTCTTACTAATGTGTATTTATCATACATATTAATGGGGTGATATTTCAGGGCTTAACACAATGCAGATTAGACGATTTGGGTTATTACCATTTCCCTGTCTATGAACATCTCTCTTCTAGGTCTTCAGCCGTGTAACAGCGCATGGTGAGCTATGGTTGCATCACGCTGTTCCCTAGAATACCAGGACTCACTCCCTCTCTACAGCTGAGCAGCTTGGTTAGTCTTCTATTTCTTTGCGAAGACTTTTATTGGGAATGACCTGAACGGCACCTTCCCTGCACCGTGAAACCCAGCGTACAGCCCAAACACCATTCCATGGTGGGGTGAGTTGTCAAGCTCTTCTAAGTTTGGGTAAGCCATAGCATTTCATGCTTTTGTATTTTCAATGCTATGAAATAGCCCTGGAGTCCCTTTAATGTGAACTGCCATCGCAGCATCTTTAGTCTGTGTCCCCTGGCTTCTTCTCAGAATCTCTCAGAAGACAACAGCAGCTTTGCTCGTGGGGCCGGCAACTCCTTCAGGAATTTCATTTATAGTTCACTTGCAGCATGATCATTTTTCTTTTGGGCCACAATTCTTTCTCTAGATTATCCTATCTTTCTATTTTTTCTTTTTCTTTTTCTTTCTTTCTTTTTCTTTTTTTTTAAGCCTCATATGGGTTTACCATTAGGAGCCAAGAAGAAAACATACTTTACCGTTTGCTGTCTGTGCATGAACTGAACACTGGCTGGTCATCCACAGATTTTGAAGGAAGAGATATGGTTGGTCACAGATCATGATTCACACCTATTCTTTGTGTACCCATTTTGTGGGCTCAGTTGTGCAGCAGAATTTGTGACTGCTCTTGGCTAACATCACTTCTCATATGGTCTCTCCTTCCTCACGTGTCTCAGTGTGGCCTGTCCTTTGTACCTGAGCATCTCTGGTGTCTCTAAACAAGCTTCCTCTTTTTAGTAGCTTTTCACTTACATCTGACTCACATGTGAGTCACCTTTGGGACATCATTTTAGCATAATTACCCCTTCAAAGGCACAAACAGTCACCTTCTGAGTTCTGAGAGCGGGAATGTACATGTGAAATTTGGGGCTGGCACAGGTCACACACATTTCAAGATGAATTATGATAACTTTAGACATGTGGGAGAAAGGGAAACCATGGAGAGTAGAATCCAGAAATATAGCCAGCCCCTTGCAGGATTGGTTAGGGCTACTTGACGCGGATGTCTTCCCCCAGTCACCTCAGGCTTACAGTACCAGCAGCACTTGGGAGGCTGATGCAGGGGTTGACATAAATTCAAAGCCAATCTGGCCACCCAGGGCTCTCTAATGAGATTATGTTCCCTCCCCTCCCAAAAGGGGGTGTCTATGGATCATATTTAATATGAAGTAATTGAAGGGGCTGGTTAAGATAGAGGAAGAAGTAGCTCTGCTGTTTTTCTAAGGCATAGATAAATATAAGTAGTAAAAGAAGATTTTGTTCGGGGTTTCTAAACATGTGTACTGAGACCGAACCAGAACAGCCAGAAGTTGAAACTCTTGCCCCCTGTTTAAAAAGTTTAAAAAGGGCTCCTTAATTGCCCCTTGCAAAATAGTCCTCCCAGGGGGAAGCTGGGCTTCCTTTCCTGGTGCTCTGACCCAGTGGGCTGTCTGGGAGCAGTGTCGCCCTCCACTGTCACGATTCTCTCTGGCTGCACATAGAACACTGACTGGGAAAAGGATGGGAACAAAAGGAAATTGCCAGAAACATGACCCGGGATTGTTTTCTCGATAGAGATTTGAGGTGTTAATCAGATTTCTGTCACTGGGACAAAATACATGTAGAAAATACAGCTTTTCTACTGATTTATTTATTTCTTTTGATTTTTTTTTTTTCTTTTTGAGACAAAGTCTCATTTAGTTGTCCAAGCTGGCCTTGAACTCACTTCGTGGTCGAGCTGGCCTTGCTTGATGTTTGGCTCTTTCTGGCTCAGCTTCCTAAACAGCTGGGGTTGCGGGTCTGAAGAGCCTGCCTTGGCTGAGATAAGCACCCTCTGAGGAGATAGGTTTGTTTTGGCTCAGAGGTCGCAGTCTGTGGTCATCGGGCTTCATTGTTTTTAAGCCTGAGGGAGGCCATGATAAAGAGGTACTCGACTCCTGACAGCCAAGAAGGGGAAGAGGAAGGGAGAGGGAGGGGAGAAGGAGAGAAGATGGAAGCTGAGGAGGACATGGAGGTGGTACAGGAGGAGGAGGAGGAGGAGGAGGAGGAGGAGGAGGAGGAGGAGGAGGTAGAAAAGACCACGGGCAGAGAGGACTCAGCTAGTGGTCCCAGTACCCCACCTATCAAGGACACATTCCCTAAACCCAACTTTTACTCTACCTATCTTTCAAAAGTTTTTAAATCTTTACAACCTTGCAAAAAGGACTCAAGTTACAAACAAAACCTTTAACATACTGGACTCCCGGAGAGTTTTTTTGTTTGTTTGTTTGTTTTTTTGTTTTTGTTTTTGTTTTTCGAGACAGGGTTTCTCTGTGTAGCCCTGGCTGTTCTGGAACTCACTCTGTAGACCAGGCTGGCCTTGAACTCAGAAATCTGCCTGCCTCTGCCTCCCAAGTGCTGGGATTAGAGGCGTGCGCCACCACCGCCTGGCCTCCCGGAGACTTTTAAGATCCAAATTCTAGTATCTGTTTCTCATTGTCTGAGATTTGAGCCTTTTTTTTTTTTTAAAGATTTATTTATTTATTTTATGTGAGTATATAGCTGTCTTTAGACACACCAGAAGAGGGTGTCAGATCTCATTACAGACGGTTGTGAGCCACCCTGTGGTTGCTGGGATTTGAACTCAGGACCTCTGGAAGAGCAGTCAGTGCTCTTAACCACTGAGCCATCTCTCCAGCCCA
>JADRCD010096825.1:10000-11204 GCA_019843815.1 Montemys delectorum | reverse complement strand
ATCTTTCTCCAGACACACACCCCCCAACACACACACACACACACCAAAAAAAGGCATTTTGCCTCCTGCTTGTCTCTATGTTCAATTTAGGTGGAAGATTTTTGTTACTGTCCTAATAAGTCTAATCCATTCCTCAAAAATACCAATTGGCAATGCGTGCAATTTCATTCCTTTGTGTTTCACATTTTGAATATTCTCTCTTATCTTTTCATCTCTTTGTCTTTTTGCTCTGTATTCTGGGTACATTTCCTGAGAGTTCCTTAGTCACTGACGTAATTTTATGTAGCGTTGATGATGCTCTTTTTGTTAGGACAGCTGATATGAATGCAGATGTGTTACTTCAGCTTCCTTACCATGGTTCCACATTTCATCCGGCTCTCTTTTACATGCGCCTGCTATTCATTCAGCATGCCTTTCATCTGAGATGATTTTGTCTTATTTAATGTTTTATCTCTCCTTTAAGTGTTCATGGCCTCCACTTAATAATGAGTACAAGATTAGCTTCCATAGAACACTTCTGCTTGCTGCAACATATCCTTCAAATGTTTATTTTCATTTCACTCCAATTCATTATTTTTTTCAACTTCCCATAAGATGCAGTCTGTCCATAGTGTTCCTGGTGAGTACATATGAATGTCTTGCAGAGTAGGCATACATCAGAATTATGGGAGTGGTTGTATGTATGTCTCATATTCTCTTTAAGATGGCTAGTTGAGTTTCTTTGCCAATTTTCAGGGTAGTCACTGGCTGTCCTCACTGGTTCTTCAGGTGCCACTCATGTTGACTTTGCATAATTAGACCAGGAAGCAGATCATTTTCTCTCATATATTTATAGTATCCAGTTATTGATCATTTGACAACGATAACTGATAGTTACTGAGTAAATGCTTTGCCCCAGGTACCATTTTAAGTACCTTGAATGATTTTACATATTCAAGCATTTTAAAGTACATGGAGACACTAAGGTACATGGCAATGAAGTAACAACATAATTGATTTAGGTACTAAACATAGGTCCTAGAACATTCTGTAATATAGTCTGTCTTGGGTGCTAAAAGACTTGAGAGGGCCTTCCTTCATCCCTAGCCTCATGCTCTCAAGAAACAGATTTCTAATAGTCTCGTGATTGTTTCATGCAGTTCAGTGGTCCCTCTGCTGCCAGAAAAAAACAACTTCTGACAGCGTTGCATGTAAATATGCTTCT
>JADRCD010096825.1:0-5000 GCA_019843815.1 Montemys delectorum | reverse complement strand
TTATTTACTGCCTTCTACTCCTCTTAGGTATCTTTGTTTCTTTCTGTTCTAGAACTTTCAGATGTGCTGTTAAGTTGCTAATGTAGATGATAGTTAGATCCTGTTATATTTATTCTTTAAGGTGATAATTATGTGTGTGTGTGGCTCTCTCCTTTTGAGTTTTTTGGGAGATGATTAATCTCTCGTTTTTTCTTTGGTATAGATACTCTACTTGTGCTGGAGTTTTCCTTCTATTATCTTCTGTGGGGCTGGATTAAAAGATATGTACTGTTTAGATTTGGTTTTGCCATGGAATATTTTATATTCTTCATCCATGATGACTGAAAATTTTTGCTGGGTATAATAGCCTGGGCTGCCATTTGTGTTGTCTTCAGGTCTGTGTGACATCTTCTGGCTTTCATAGTCTCTGTTTAGAAGTCTGGTATAATTCTGATAGCTCTGCCTTTATATGTTACTTGGTCATTTTCTCTTACAGCTTTTAATAAATCTCTCTTTGTTCTGTGTATTTAGTGTTAGTACATTGGCTTCTGTTGCTTATGATCTTGTTCTTGCCTCTTGGCATCTATTTATCTCCAGTTTTATCTTGTCTGGATTTGTCTGTCTGGAGTGTAGAGAGCCGTGGTGAGCGGTCATAGCCAGCAGATGGCGCTGACATCCGGTGCTCTTCCAAGTTTACAGGTAAATTGCGCATGTGCCTAGGGCCAGAGCACGCCAAGTCACGAGCCATCCCGGGGCATATTACGCTCCTGAGCAAACAGCCAATCAGAGATGAGCATGCCGCTCCAGGGAATATATAAACAGTGCTTTTGGGGTGTCGGGGGTCGCCCTCTGGAAGATGTAATAAAGAATGGCTGCAGAAGGATCCTGTGTGTCTGTCCGTGATTTCCTGCTGGCAGGAAACCTGCGCGGGCGACAGCTGGTGCCGAATCCCGGGAATTTACCATCGTTGGCACCAAGGGGACCCTCCGTTCACGGAGAAGGATTCAGAACTGCAGGGCAAAGGTACGCTCTGAGAGCTATGTTTAGTCTTGTCCTTTTGGTTTCATTTTACGTACAAGACAAGCCAGAAACAGATCGAGAAAAGAGATTAGGAGCTCAGAAAAAAGGCAGGCCAATGAAGAAGTCAGGCCCTTCCAAAGGCGCTCAGTCTGAGGAAGTGAGAGGTGAGGGAAAGAAAGCCCTGGGAGAGAAAGGGGAGGGAGCTGTGAGAGAGAAGTGGGGAGAGAGAGTGGCCTCAGGACAGAGAAATATTTATCTGATGGAGGAGCTGGAGGTTTTGGGGCTTGATGGTTCTGAGTTAGAAGAACTGGGTCCTGCTGAGGAAGCAGCTTGCTGGGAGGAGCCAAGGCCATCACAAAATCGAAAGCAAAAGGAGATGGGGAATGGGAACCGCGCAGCTTCCTGGCCAGCAGCGAATTCCCAGATAGCAGTTCTGGCTGTAATCTCCGGTGTTCCTCCACCCTACGCGGACAGGTTCTGCTTGGATTCCTTCCTTTATAAGCCTTTACGGCACCGAGGCTGCTCCGGGCCGAAGCGGACCCCAGAGCCGAGCTGAGAGCGACTTGGAGAAAGACGAGCAGGCAGACGAGCGGGAGCGAGCAAGCAGACGAGCGGGCGCACGCGCGTGCACTTTGGCGCTGTGGCCCGGAGGAGTGAGGGAGAGCAGTGCTGTGGGGCCCTGGGAGGAAGCGCTGTGCCCGGCTGGATGGCAATCGTTAAGCCACAACCGCGGGTCATCAGCAACGTTGCCGGGGCCTGTCAAGGCCCCTCCATCTTGTTAGAGGCCGCCAATCTCCCACCACAGGAGCTGCAGCCGCACTCATGACATTCAGTCCCTGACTAATCCAGTTGGGTCCACGTCCTGCAGCTGCTGCTGTTGCAGCCACTCCTGCTGTCCACACAGTTCCCCAGTATAAATACGCTGCAGGAGTCCGCAATCCCCAACAACATCTTAATGCACAGCCACAAGTTAAATATCCTGGCTTGTGTGTGACTTCCATTCAATATCAAAATATTATTCAAGCTGCTAATCTCTCTCGATAGTTGTTTCAATATCTTACAGGTTTAGAAGATCTCATGAATGGGCTGAGATTGGCTATCGTGACTGTCAGTTCGATGTGATTGGATCTGTCCCTGGCTCAAGGATTTACTAAATTTACCTCTTGGATTTCTTTAGCCTTTTCTTTCTTTAAGGAATGGGTGGGGATTGGCCTGTTTAGTGTTGCCTTGTGTGCTGGCTTAGAGTTCATTCTCTAAATGGTTTGCAAGCGCAGAGCCTAACAAAAATCGTGACAAGGTGGTATCTGCCCAAGCATTTGCTGCACTAGAGCAAGGAGCCTCTCCCAATATTTGGCTCAGCATGCTAAAAACAAAATAAATACTTAAAAGCTAATGGTCAGCAAGACTTAGCTCTTGCACCCCGTGGGGTCTTATCCCATTGCACACGGGAGAGTGAGTCAAACTGCCATATGTTCTTGAGGCCTGCTGCCTTTGGTCCCTACGACGGGATTAGGCTGATGCCATAAACCAGGAGCACACCAATGAGTAGTGATCCAAAGGATCCCACTGATCTCTTGGTGCTGGTAATGGATGCACATCGGCTAGCCTAAGACATGGGGCATTGGCCAGAGCCTATCATATAAAACAAAAAGGGAGAGATGTAGAGAGCCGTGGTGAGCGGTGATAGCCAGCAGATGGCGCTGACATCCGGTGCTCTTCCAAGTTTACAGGTAAATTGCGCATGTGCCTAGGGCCAGAGCACGCCAAGTCACGAGCCATCCCGGGGCATATTACGCTCCTGAGCAAACAGCCAATCAGAGATGAGCATGTCGCTCCAGGGCATATATAAACAGTGCTTTTGGGGTGTCGGGGGTCGCCCTCTGGAAGATGTAATAAAGAATGGCTGTAGAAGGATCCTGTGTGTCTGTCCGTGATTTCCTGCTGGCAGGAAACCTGCACGGGTGACACTGGAGCCTGCCTCCTGTGTGTCCCTGGGTTATAGCAGATCTGGGAGATATGTGGCCCTGACTGAAGCAGATCTCCTGGGAGACCTGCAGTCTGTGTGGTGTGGAGAGAGAGGGACAGACATGCTGATCTGCCCCAGCACAGGTGTTGGACCAAAGGGAGATGGTGTTAGCAAGGAGGGGAGTTCACAGTTTCTTACAACTTCAGCTACAAGAGATCCTATGCTCTATTATGGACTGTAGAAGCACCCACATGTACATGTGTACATACGTACATGTAAGCTCAGAAACATTCATAGAAATACACATACACAGGTACGTTTAAGAGTGGAGTTTATGGGCAAAGTAGTATAAAAGTATGTTGGAGAATTTGAAGTTCTAGCATTCTTGTCTTGGTAAAGTAAACTAAAGTGAAACTCTATAAACAATGGTATACATCTACAAGAAACCAAAACCAATTGTTTTTTAAAATTTTTATTAGATATTTTCTTTATTTACTTTTCAAGTGTTATCCCCTTTCCTAGTTTCAGCTCTGAAAACCCTCTATCCCATCCCCCTACCCCTGCTTCTATGAGGGTGTTTCCCCACCCACCTACCCACCAATCTACTCTCACTTCCCCAGCCTGGTGTTCCCTTACACTGGAGCATCTAGACTTTAAAGGCCCAAGGGCCTCTCCTCTCAATTATGTCTGACAAGGCCATCCTCTGCTACAGATGCAGCTGGAGCCATGGGTCCCTTCATGTGTACTCTTTGGTTGGTGGTTTAGTGCCTGGTACAGCTTTATTTATAATAGCCAGAAGCTGGAAAGAACCCAGATGTTCTTGAACAGAGGTTCATTTACACAACGGAGTACTACTCAGCTATAAATAACCATGAGTTTATGAAATTCTTAGGGAAATGGATGGAACTAGAAGATATCATCCTGAGTGAGGTAACCCAGTCACAAAAGAACACACATGGTATGCACTCACTGATAAGTGGGTATTAGCCCAAAAGCTCCAAATACCCAAGATACAATTCATAGATAACAATTAGTTTTTAATATGTATGCCTGTATGTAATTTCATGTGAATATAAGAAATATTCATGATGATTTATATATATATTAAAATTTAACTTTTAGACTAACTCATTTTTAATTTTGATTTAAATTCTATGTTGAATCTTGTTGAAATATGCCTTTAAAATCTTTTTTTTTATGAAGGCATTCTGTTTAAGGCTGAGTGCAAGAAAGCCAATTCCTGTCTGTATATTATCTAGTTATGTTCTCTGTGTTAATTATCATCTACTGCATGAAAAATATCCTCTGAGGAAGTCTGAGTACTAATATATACATATATATATTCAAATATCCATATGTCACTAGGATTCACTGTATTGTCACATTGCTTTAGCAGCATAACAGTAAGTTTTGTCTTATTGTTCATGAGCTGTCTAGTCTAGTCTAAAGTTCTTGGCTACTTTAGCAATGTCAAGTATGCATTCTGTATCATGGACAAGGATTTAAATCCAAACAAAAGATTGTTGCTTGCTCCAATAACATTTGTACCACTATTGCACCAATATGTCTTGCAAGTAGATTAGAAACCCCTACGTTCAAGTTTCAGGGATCTATGCAGAAGAGGAGGCAGAAACATCCTAGGAGCCCAATGTTTTCCATGACCACAAGGGAAAAACTGTCACCAAGACACACTAAGGCTCATGTGCATGTGAGTTTAGAACCTATGGCAGCAAGCGCAAGAGCTACCCATGTTCAAAGTGGATACAATTCAAGCAAGGAGACGGACAAGGGGACATAAAGGTCCACATGTAGTCGAGAAGTCATTTGCAATTGATACTTGTTTGGGAAAGGAATATAGGTTTTCTCCAGGTTAACATCACTAGACATATTAACCCCACTCCATCACAACCTCCATGCTCAAAAGTGGTTGGCTAACCGATTCCATGGTTTTGTATGTGTGCTTTGTGTTTTTAATATATTTTGATTTTTGTTTGTTTAAAGGGGGTAGTTTTATTTTGTTTGTTTTTTTTTTTTT